>CM064482.1:23464050-23595317 GCA_032716605.1 Paralithodes platypus
GTGCATTGGAGTTTGTAATGGAGGATTAATGTTAAGAACGGGGTGTTCCATAATTATGAAACAATTGGACTATATTTTTGTTTTAATCAAGTAGAATTGATATCCATAGACCAATCTATATATCCGGTTCCAGTATTCTTGACATATTATTGTGTCTTGATAGCGTAATGCATAATTGCGCGGAATTTCGGTGTGAGTATCCTAGGTTCGAGTCCTTGGAGTGTCACATGCATTTGTTGATTTCATTAATTGAGTTGAGAAGTAAAGTTGGCTGTTGAAAAATATGAATATAGGAGTTTAGAGAGAGGAAAATATCCCCAGTAGCACCAACATGGCGTTGGTTGGCCGATCTCTGTTTTACTATAGGATCTCTAATACAATGTGTCTCTATGTGATTACTCTGACAACAGAATGCTCTTAGATTTTAAGGGGAGGTATATGATTTTTCTGGACCCTCTTCTCCCTCATGCTTAGGCCCATTAATTTAAAGATTGCAAGACGTTCGCCCCATCGGATTATCGATTTTGAGACCTTTCATCCCATTTCTTTATCAATACGAAGACATTTCATGCCCTTAAGGTGTCGATTTTTTCCAGGTGAGTGACAGCGAGCCTGTAATTTAAGGAGAAACCGGCTTTCGTCTGGGACATTTTTCTACCGAAACATTTACAAATTTGTCTTGAAAGGGAGGTCTATGTTTTTTTTGTTTTTTTTTTTTTTTTCTAAGCTTGATGGAGGTCTAGCGAGGAAACTAACACAAAATTAAATAATTAAATATATAGCCCCCAAAACTACCCTCCATGAGGAGATATTGATTGTTTCATATAGTGTCCTCCCCTTCAACCCTCTATTGGACTCTCCACATCAAGCGGTTTTCAACAGGTCCAGTATGACCGACAATGTCTCTAATGATATAATCATTGTGTAACTTAAGCCGGTATCACACGAGAACGTTTATAGTCAACATTCGATGATCAACATTTTTCTGGCAACATTTTTGGAGTATTTTGCACTGGTATCGGAAACTAGATTAATGATAGACGAATTTTGGTCACTGAACTATTGTAAACGTTGACCTCATAAGCTGCCAGACCAGTGTTGAGGATAAATGTTGAGGTAAAAAGTGTTTGTGTGATACCTGCTATACAAACATATCATGACATCTTTGCAATAAGGTAAACTAAACACATTTAGGTAAGTGTGGGATAGGCCCTTTGAAAGCCGGACTAGCCTTATGGGTAAATACATGGTAATATACCATTTTCAACAGGTAATATCTCTGTAAAGGTTGAAATTTGGAGTTGTATTTGCAGAACATTTAATGCTTAGGCTATTTTGGTAACCCAATCCTGAAGTTTGGAACACCTACATCATTTTAGGACCCTGCATATAATTCTTCCTCACGAACATCAGCACTTTACAAATTGTGCCTTGGGTTAATAACCAGGTAATATTAATGATCATGTAATTATAAATAACGACCATTACCGATGTCCAAGGGGCTTAATAATAATAATCCGAGAGATTTCTGGTGAATGCCTGGCAGCTCCGGTGAATCACGTTCGGTCTAGATCATTGATGAAATGAGTTTTGTCCTGAATGTCAGTTAAAATCTGGAGTGATTATTATATACGTATTTTATATACCCTTTGAGTACCAGCGACGTGTGTTATATTTTATTCAAGCTATATTTAGACGATATTATGCAGCTTAGGAAGGATCTGTGGTAGTTAATAGGGTTAGTTGAGATAGATTGAAACCTTATTATTGCTAGAGCTCCTTCCTAAGCTGAATAAAATAGTCTAATATTTGCCGAAATATGATTAATAGAACGTCGATCTTGGTACTGAATGGGATAAATACGATGACGACATCCAATTATGGCTAACATTTGACGACTTTATTCAGCTTATTACGAACCTCCTCCTCTGAAAATATAATGTTAGCAATTGATTTATTATGTTATTCCAACCCACCTACCCCACTAAGGCTCTCTCAGTACCCCTGTGTATTCCAACCCACCTACCCCACTAAGGCTCTCTCAGTACCTCTGTGTATTCCAACCCACCTACCCCACTAAGGCTCTCTCAGTACCCCTGTGTATTCCAACCCACCTACCCCACTAAGGCTCTCTCAGTACCCCTGTGTATTCCAACCCACCTACCCCACTAAGGCTCTCTCAGTACCCCTGTGTATTCCAACCCACCTACCCCACTAAGGCTCTCTCAGTACCCCTGTGTATTCTATCGTTGAACACGATGTAGTCTAGGGTTCATAACCCCTACTGTACCATATGGTACAGTAATAAAAGTCCCCGCCAGTCCCAAGCAATGTTGCCAAAATGGCAAGATGTAACAACCTCCCACCTCAAAAGATGAAGGAATACTGGCTATCCCAGCCTGTAAAGGCTTGGATATTAGCTATGAAGTGCTGCCAACTATATAGCAGTGCTCAAATTGTCTTGGTACCAGGCACTGCCTGATACTGGCAGTTACAAGGAAAGCATATTACTGATGGCTCTCTGCGATGCTGGAACTGGGGAGTGATTTATCTACTGACGGCAGAGAGCCATCGCTGGTACTGAACGGGTTAACCCCTTCTGTACCGGTGATGTTTTATTTATTTGATTTCCGCTACATTTACACAATTTTATGAAACTTAGGAAGGATATAATATGGTAACTATAAAGATGTGTTGAGGTTGTCTGTAACTAATGATAATGTCGGACAGTTTGGGAGAGAGGTATCCTGACAAGGAATCGAACCCACTCACTCCAGGTAGATTTGGAAGATTTGGGCACCGTAACCACTAAACCATTTTGGTCCGCTCATGGCTTAGTAGTCTCTACCTGGAATGAGTGGGTTCGAATCCTGGTTAGGATACCTCTCTCCCATAGTCTGTAACCTTTTAACAGGTAGACGCACTTCTTAAGCTTAGTAAAATCATCTAATAGTAGCCAGAATATAATGAAAAGGACGTCACCGGTAGTGAATTTGTTAAGGGAGAAGTAGTTGAATTTTCTGGACCACCTTCTCCTTCATATTTAGCCCCATTAGTTTTGAGATTTTAAGACGATCAGATCGCTTCATTAGCTTGGTGGTTTTAAGTACTTTTGTGTCATTTAGATGTCGATTGTTTTCCTGGAGAGCGATACCGAGCCTGTAATTTAAGGAGAAACCGGCCTTTGGCCGGGAAATTTTTCTACCAAAAAATATACCAATTTATCTTGAGAGGGGTGTTTTTTAGAGCTAGATGGAGGTCTGGCGAGCAAACTAATTATATACAGTATATATAATTATATATATATATATATATATATATATATATATATATATATATATATATGTTGGTAAAGCCAGGTAATAAATTTTCTTTATTACATACGAGGTTGAAAGAAATGGCAATTTCTGCGTTGGAAATTTTATTATTCAAAGTTTCCAGGTCTCTGATGAGTTTTCGCTGGGTGGCAGGAAGTAGATGAAGGAGATGAGCAAAATTCATGGTGGTACAGGGTTACATTAAAGTACATGAAGATACAGGATATACGACGCGTTTCACTGGACAACCAGCATTATCAAGTAAGGAAGGAATGATATAAAAGGTAAACAGGAAGGGTATATATAGAGGGTGGAGGATCAGAGGAGGCGGAAAACAGGGGGCAAAAGTCTGCTATTGGTGGAAGGGTAAACTAGGAGAGAGAAAGGGGGTAACCGCTTCACGCATGCGCACTGGATGCGGGATGGTGGTCGATAGGTGGGGTCGAAGCTGATTGGCTGCGTGTCGAGGGGCGTGGCCTAAGTTGTGTGGCGCCTGCAGAAGACGAAGCTGAAGGAGGTAGTGCGGGGGGCTGCGTCAAGGGCACCGGGGGGCGAGGAGGGGTGTTAGGTCCTGTAGGGTAGTGCCTTTTGGCAGAAGGAAGGATCTGAAGGTCCAGAGTTTGGTTGTTGATGTTGGGATGTAAGGCTTGGATATATAAAGCTTCGAGTATAGGTAATCTCCTTGGGTCACTTTCTTTATCGAGTATGGTGGTGTGTTTCTCTAACTCGTTGCGTGTGAGGTGAGGGTGGTTTGGGGTGAGATAGTGGTCTTTGATGGCTCCAGCCTGAAGGTGAAGAGTTAACCGACGTGAAAGACGAGTCTGCATCATACCAATATAGGAATTACAGGTATGTTGGTAAATGGCGTGATCGTCGGTCATCGGGCTCTTTATCTTGGTGGAGGCTGGTTTGATGCGGAGAACGAGGTTGGAGGTCTTGGGGGATTTGTAATAAATTATTAATTTGATTTTGTTTTCCGGGTTGGTTGGATGGACATGCCTGGAGATTATTTCTTTTAAGACGGCCTCGTCATTTTTGTGTTCAGAGGACATGTAATTGCGGTAGAAGATCTTAATATCATTGGGGGGGTCAATGTTGGGAGGGCTTTGGGTGTACCATTTTTCAAGATGGTGGTTGATGGTGCTGGAGATGTCGGAGTTGGAGTATCCATTATTCACTAAAACTTGGGATAGTCTTTCTAGTTCCTGGTGGGTGTCGGCCCAGGTAGAGCAGTGCGTGAGGGCTCTCCTAACATAGGCGGAGATGGAGGATAGAAGATAACGGCGGGGGCATTCACTATCACCGTTGAGGCATTGTCCTGTGTTAGTTGGTTTAATGTAGACGGTGGTTTTGAACCCATGGTCGTTCAGAGCTACGAGGATGTCGAGGAGGGGGAGTTGTCCATTGTTTGATTTTTCAAAGGTGAAGTTAAGTCCGGAGGAGGTCATGAAGCGACGCTGGAGTTCCTGTAATTCGTGGAGGTCCTAGATTTGCACGAAGATGTCATCCACGTATCTACAGTAAACGGCTGGTCGTTGGGCAGCTAGGAGCTCTTCCTCGATGGTACCCATGAAAAAGTTCGCAAAAAGAACTCCTAGGGGGCTGCCCATCGCCACACCGTCTATCTGCTTGTACATGTTGCCCCGGGGGCAAAGGAAGGGGGCCTCCTTGGTACATAGCTCCAGTAGTGTTTTCAGGGCCTTCTCCAGGATGTCCAGTGTAGGTGTATCAGGGCAATGATAAATTCGACGTAGAATCATGTCAATGGTCCTATCCACTGGCACGTTGGTGAACAGGCTTTCTACGTCGAGAGAGGCGATTGTGTGGTTGTTGTTCCGGGGGGCGTCTCGTAAAAATTCCAAGAAATCGTGGGCTAAGTTAAGGTTGTATTGGCTGGGCACGTAGGGGATGAGGAGCTTGTTCAGGGCTTTGGCGATCTGGTAGGTGGCAGTGGGGATCTGGGAGATGATGGGGCGGAGGGGGTTCCCAGGTTTGTGTGTTTTGATGGTTCCGTACGCATAACCAGGGGTGTATTCTCCGACGAGTTTTTTAAGGTGGACCCCTCCTTGTTTGACGCAGCCCCCCGCGCTATCTCCTTCAGCTTCGTCTTCTGCCGGCGCCACACGTACCACGCAACTTAGGCCACGCCCCTTGACACGCAGCCAATCAGCTTTGACCCCGCCAACCGACCAACACCATCCCGCATCCAGTGCGCCTGCGTGAAGCGGTTCCCCCTTTTGAACACCTAGAATACCCCTCCACCAATAGGAGACTTTTGCCCCCTGATTTTCACCTCCTCTGATCCTCCACCCTCTATATATACCCTTCCTGTTTACCTTTTATATCATTCTACCCTTACTTGATAATGCTGGTTGTCCAGTGAAACGCGTCGTATATCCTGTATCATCATGTACTTTTATGTAACCCTGTACCACCTTGAATTTTGCTCATCTCATTCATCTACTTCCTGCCACCCAGCGAAAACTCATCAAAGACCTGGAAACTTTGAATAATAAAATTTCCAACGCAGAAATTGCCATTTCTTTCAACCTCGTATGTATTAAAGAAAATGTATTACCTGGCTTTACTAACATAAAACTTCACGAGAATGCCAGACATCGCACCAGCACCCTCTAGTTTCGTGAAGAACTGGTGAAGGACGAAATAATTGAAAAACGAGAGCTCGCCAACAACCTTCGTAAAGAACGAGATGCTCTTCTACGGATTTGGGAAGACGAAACCCCTCCAGACCACCTCAAAGCCGAAATCAACGCAGCCCTCGAACAACTCCTTGAACAACACAGAAGACAAGCCGAAAACACAACCATAAAAAAGCTTGCCCGTCCTTATGGCGGAAACATAAAACTTCCCAAATCAACAAACTTGAAGAACACCATTCTGACCCTGGACCAAGAAGACCTCTTCAACAAAGGCCTCAACTGCCACTACAGCTCCAAACCTGGCCCCCACCAGAAACGCCTAGAAACGGAAATGCTCCTGGACGACATCCTACGACTCAAGAAGGATGGCAAGGTCACCACTACTCCCGCCCTACAACCTACTCTCCTCGCTGAAGCTGCCAAAACCAGAGGAACTCACCATAGCAAAATTCTCAACAAACAACACTTCCAAGCTGCCAAACAATTTAGAGACAACCCCAACATCATCATCCGTCGTGCGGATAAAGCTTCCTGCCTCGAGATTCATGACAAGGAGGAATATCTTAGAAAAATGGACGTCATCTTAAATGACAACACCAATTTTAAAAAGATCACCCGCAACCCAACCGACGAAATCAAACGTACTGCCAACACCACCATCACCGCCATCAACGCCAAACAAGGAGGGGTCCACCTTAAAAAACTCGTCGGAGAATACACCCCTGGTTATGCGTACGGAACCATCAAAACACACAAACCTGGGAACCCCCTCTGCCCCATCATGTCCCAGATCCCCACTGCCACCTACCAGATCGCCAAGGCCCTGAACAACCTCCTCACCCCCTACGTGCCCAGCCAATGCAACTTTAACTCAGCCCACGATTTCTTGGAAATTTTACGAGACGCCCCCCGGAACAATAACCACACAATCGCCTCCCTCGACGTAGAAAGCCTGTTCACCAACGTGCCAGTGGATAGAACTCCTAGCTACCCAACGACCCGCCGTCTACTGTAGATACGTGGATGACATCTTCGTGCAAATCAAGGACCTCCACGAACTACAGGAACTCCAGCGTCGCTTCATGACCTCCTCCGGACTTAACTTCACCTTTGAAAAATCAAACAATGGACAACTCCCCTTCCTCGACATCCTCATAGCTCTGAACGACCATGGGTTCAAAACCACCGTCTACACTAAACCAACTAACACAGGACAATGCCTCAACGGCGATAGTGAATGCCCCCGCCGTTATCTTCTATCCTCCATCTCGCCTATGTAAGGAGAGCCCTCACGCACTGCTCTACCTGGGCCGACACCCACCAGGAACTAGAAAGACTATCCCAAGTTTTAGTAAATAACGGATACTCCAACTCCGACATCTCCAGCACCATCAACCACCATCTTGAAAAATGGTACACCCAAAGCCCTCCCAACATTGACCCCCCTAATGAAATTAAGATCTTCTACCCCAATTTTATGTCCTCTGAACACAAAAATGACGAGGCCGTCTTAAAAGAAATAATCTCCAAACATGTCCACCCAACCAACCCGGAAAACAAAATCAAATTAATAATTTATTACAAATCCCCCAAGACCTCCAACCTCGTTCTCCGCAACAAACTAGCTTCCACCAAGATAAAGAGCCCGATGACCGACGATCACATCATTTACCATCATACCTGTAATTATGAGGACTGTGAACCTCATTCCTATATTGGTATGACGCAGACTCGTCTCTCACAGCGGTTAACTCTTCACCTTCAGGCTTGAGCCATCAAAGACCACTATCTCACCCCTAACCACCCCCACCTCACACGCAACGAGTTAGAGAAACACACCACCATACTCGATAAAGAAAGTGACCCAAGGAGATTACCTATACTCGAAGCATTATATATCCAAGCCTTACATCCCAACATCAACAACCAAACTCTGGACCTTCAGATCCTTCCTTCTGCCAAAAGGCACTTTCCTACAGGACCTAACGCCCCCTCTCGCCCCCCGGTGTCCTTGACGCAGCCCCCCGCGCTACCTCCTTCAGCTTCGTCTTCTGCCGGCGCCACACGGACTACGCAACTTAGGCCACGCCCTTCGACACGCAGCCAATCAGCTTCGACCCCGCCATCCGACCACCTCCATCCCGCATCCAGTGCGCATGCATGAAGCGGTTCTATCTTTCTCTCTCCTAGAGTACCCCTCCACCAATAGCAGACTATTGCCCCCTGTTTTTCGCCTCCTCTGATCGTCCACCCTCTATATATACCCTTCCTGTTTACCTTGTATATCATTCTATCCTTACTTGATAATGCTGGTTGTCCAGTGAAATGTGTCGTATATCCTGTATCATCATGTACATTTATGTAACCCTGTACCACCATGAATTTTGCTCATCTCATTCATCTACTTACTGCCACCCAGCGAAAACTCATCAGAGACCTGGAAACTTTGAATAATACATTTTCCAACATAGAAATTGCCATTTCTTTCAACCTCGTATGTATTAAAGAAAATGTATTACCTGGCTTTACTAACACATATATATATATATATATATATATATACATACATATATATGCCTGTAGGACTCAGAGGGGTAAATACCATCTCTATAAACCTGCTGAATATGACAGGTCCTTCTTAAACCTCATAAAATTGACTAAACTTTAGTCAGAATACAAGGTAAAGAGAAATCATCGTGCTGAAGGGGTTTAATGTGCTGTTGGAAATAATAAACATCAAAAAGAATGATGATGATAATAATAATAATAATAATAATAATAATAATAATCGCCTGGTTACTTATGTAGTGCCTGTACCTCCTTCAAGAATTCACAAGCGACTCAAACTCAATAGGTGACGCGAGTGTTTGAGGTGACGAGACATATTGATGAGGCTACAGGTCGCCGAGCCAGCACCAAGCCAGGGGGAGATAACAAGGTACGATTGGTCTGGGAAGCCAAGACTATGGCGACCTGGATGCCAAACACATCTGCAGTAACTCATCACCTAGATAAAGGAGGGAGTGTTTTTGTCTATTTGTATATATATATATATATATATATATATATATATATATATATATATATATATATATATATATATATATATATATATATGTTAGTAAAGCCAGGTAATACATTTTCTTTAATACATACGAGGTTGAAAGAAATGGCAATTTCTGCGTTGGAAATTTTATTATTCAAGGTCTCCAGGTCTCTGATGAGTTTTCGCTGGGTGGCAGGAAGTAGATGAATGAGATGAGCAAAATTCATGGTGGTACAGGGTTACATAAATGTACATGATGATACAGGATATACGACGCGTTTCACTGGACAACCAGCATTATCAAGTAAGGGTAGAATGATATAAAAGGTAAACAGGAAGGGTATATATAGAGGGTGGAGGATCAGAGGAGGCGAAAATCAGGGGGCAAAAGTCTCCTATTGGTGGAGGGGTATTCTAGGAGTGCAAAAGGGGGAACCGCTTCACGCAGGCGCACTGGATGCGGGATGGTGTTGGTCGGTTGGCGGGGTCAAAGCTGATTGGCTGCATGTCGAGGGGCGTGGCCTAAGTTGCGTGGTACGTGTGGCGCCGGCAGAAGACGAAGCTGAAGGAGGTAGCGCGGGGGGCTGCGTCAAGGGCACCGGGGGGCGAGGGGGGGCGTTAGGTCCTGTAGGGTAGTGCCTTTTGGCAGAAGGAAGGATCTGAAGGTCTAGAGTTTGGTTGTTGATGTTAGGACTAAAGGCTTGGATATATAACGCTTCAAGTATAGGTAATCTCCTTGGGTCACTTTCTTTATCGAGTATGGTGGTGTGTTTCTCTAACTCGTTGCGTGTGAGGCGGGGGTGGTTGGGGGTGAGATAGTGGTCTTTGATGGCTCCAGCCTGAAGGTGAAGAGTTAACCGACGTGAAAGACGAGTCTGCGTCATGCCAATATAGGAATGAGGTCCACAGTCCTCATAATTACAGGTATGTTGGTAAATGACGTGATCGTCGGTCATCGGGCTCTTCATCTTGGTGGAAGCTGGTTTGTTGCGGAGAACGAGGTTGGAGGTCTTGGGGGATTTATAATAAATTATAAATTTGATTTTGTTTTCCGGGTTGGTTGGGTGGACATGCTTGGAGATTATTTCTTATAAGACGGCCTCGTCATTTTTGTGTTCATAGGACATGTAATTGCGGTAGAAGATCTTAATTTCATTGGGGCGGTCAATGTTGGGAGGGCTTTGGGTGTACCATTTTTCAAGATGGTGGTTGATGGTGCTGGAGATGTCTGAGTTGGAGTATCCATTATTCACTAAAACTTGGGATAGTCTTTCTAGTTCCTGGTGGGTGTCGGCCCAGGTAGAGCAGTGTGTGAGGGCTCTCCTTACATAGGCGGAGATGAAGGATAGAAGATAACGGCGGGGGCATTCACTATCACCGTTGAGGCATTGTCCTGTGTTAGTTGGTTTAGTGTAGACGGTGGTTTTGAACCCATGGTCGTTCAGAGCTACGAGGATGTCGAGGAAGGGGAGTTGACCATTGTTTGATTTTTCAAAGGTGAAGTTAAGTCCGGAGGAGGTCATGAAGCAACGCTGGAGTTCCTGTAGTTCGTGGAGGTCCTTGATTTGCACGAAGATATATATACGCTGTACTGTATATATACACACATATTGATCATGTAACTGTTCTCCCTTCTTTTTCTGCTTCCATTTTTTGTTTTCATTCGTTTTTGCACTGCCAGCAGTATACAGTAATCCCTTAAAGGATATCCACTTCGTTGTGTCTGGGCTTTGTTTCATAAAAAAAGACGATTTAAAGAAGTTGTATCGTATATATAACCCGGTATATATATACCGGTATATATATATATATATTGTTTTTTATGGGACGCTAGAATTCCTATTAATCAGTGTTCAATCAACCAGAAGCATCAATTATGGTATTATCCCTCAACAAATATTTTTCTCCTCAGACATTTTGTACATCCAATAATTTCCTTGTGTTCTTGTTATTTATAATTTAATTACATACAGTATACCTTAGTTTGACTGTATCTGCCATCTTTCCAAGGGTTTCTGATTATGTTTCACTCAATTTCCTATTATTTGTTTCCTCTTTCTCGAATTGCTTCCCTATTCAGCCTTTTTAAATTTAGTATTCATTATAATGCATCAGCTGTTTATACAGCTCACATTTTGTTATATATGTTTAGCCTTCTTTCCGAATATTTGTCATTGTCATTCCATCAATTTCCTTTCACATCCTCCTCCTCGCATTCCTTCCCTCACCAGGGTTTGTTTTCCCTTAAGGGGGTAGTAGTTGCTTTTTCTGGACCCCCTTCTCCCTCATGTTTAGCATATTTGTTTTAAAATTTTAAGACATTCAATCCATTAGTTTGTCAATGTTAAGACCCTTTGCCACATTTTGTTGTCAATATTAAAACCTTTCGTACCATTTAGGTGTCAATTTTTTTCCTGGCGAGCGAAAATGAGCCTGTAGTTTTAAGAGAAACCAGACTTCGACCACGACATTTTGCTATCGAAAAATGTACACATTTATTTAGAAGGGGGGTCTAGGGGATGATTTGTAAAAGTTTGATGAAGGACTAGCGAGGAAACTTAGAAATAAATGAATATATATAAATATATAGAAAACAAAAAAACAAGCACTACCCCCTTAAGCATCTCATGTCCTCGCTGTCTCTCTCAAATTAACTCCTCCTCACTCTGTCATCACTACTTCTTTTCCAGACATCTTTCTCACTTTCTTAGAGGTCATTCACTCCTCTCGCTTTCACACTCTCTCTCTCTCTCTCTATATATATATATATATACATATATATATATATATATATTTTTTTTTGTCTATGTGAATGAGGGAGACAAAAGGCATAACTGCCTGCAGCGAGTGCCTCCCCCAGATTTCAAAGAGTGACAGGGCCGAAATCAAGGGACGTTCGAGCTAAATTGCCTGGACACATGGAGTTTGACGCAATTTAAATCATAGGAAGAGGGAAAGACTGACTCTGGGACAGAGTTCCAGAGCTCAGCAGTTGAATAGAAGAAAGTCTGAGAATAGCGTTTCACCCTTGGGTTGGAGAGTTGCACAGAGTAGGGGTGGGATTGTGTTGCAAGGTGGGTACTACGTAACCTACGTATAGGAGGTGGTAGGCTATACACTGAGAAAGCTCCGAGAAACACTGAATATTGTAGTAGCGATAGAATAGCGATAGAGATGCAACATTGCGGCGAAGAGAGGGAGATTGCAGAAAGTTGCTGAGTGGACGGGAGTTAATGATACGAAAGGCTTTCCTTTTTTACTTTATCTAGGAGTGCTGTGTGAGAGGATCCTCTCCCCACATGTGAACAATACTCAATACAAGGATGCACTGTGGCCCTGTACAGAGCAAGAAGCTGCGCAGGGGTAAAGAACCCCTTGAGGTGGTTGAGCACACCCAGCTTCTGGGAGGCTGCCTTAGCGAGACTGGTAATATGGTCTTTCCAAGTGAGAGCAGAAGAAAAAGAGACACCGAGAACATTGAGAGACGATGAAGGATTGATTTTTGTATTGTTGAAGAATAAGGGATAGTCCTCTGGAGGTTCCTGATGGGTAGTAATATGGATAAATTGAGTTTTGGAAGCATTAATTGCAACAAGATTTTCTCTACCCCAATTGGAAATAGTAGCTAGATAAGAAGATAAGTATTTTATGGCTTCATTACGTTTACTTTTGAGGGACTGCTGGCTGGGGCGTTCTGGAAAACTAATTGAGTGGTGTAAGGTAGAGTCGTCTGCATATGAATGAATGGGACTGGATGTACAGTTGAGAAGATCATTTATGAAAATTAGAAAGAGAATATGAGATAGGACAGAACCCTGAGGAACACCGGAGTTGATAGGATGAGGAAATTAGCGATGGCCGTCCACAACCGCTGCTATGGAACAGCCGGAAAGGAAATTAGAGACAAAGGCTCAGATGGAGGGACAGAAACCGAAGGAGGGCAGTTTGGAAATTAAATATCGAAGGCCTTCGATATTTCTAATGCAACAGAAAAAGTCTCACCGAAGTCCCGAAAGTTGGATGACCAAGAGTTAGTAAGATATGAAAGAAGATCACCAGTAGAGCTACCCTTAAGGAAGCCATACTGGCGATCTGAGACCAGATTATGAGAAGAGAAATGCTTAAGAAATTTGGAATTAAGAATAGTTTCAAAAACTTTAGAGATACAAGAGATGAGAACAATTGGACGATAGTTGGAGGGTTGAGAGCGGTCACCCTTCTTTGGGACAGGTTGAATGAGAGCATATATATATATATATATATCCACCTCTGACCACAAGCTCATTAGAATCGACATAAATTGCAAATATACTATTGAACGACAGGAAATGAAGATACCAGATATTAAAAGTGCAAATTACAACAAACTGAGGAAAGCACTCAGTGACTTGCATATACAGCTTAGCAATATTGACAAAACAAGTGAAGTATGGGACAAATTTAAAGATTTATTCATGAGAGCTCAGAATGTATACAAACCCACTAAAATTAAAGTAAATACTGGTAAAAACAAGCCACCCTGGTTCGATAAGAATATTTGCAAGGCGCTAAGGGAAAGTAATAAATATCATAAGTAGCTAAACATGCAATAAATAATGAACACTGGAGCTATCTATACAAACTAAGTTGAACAAAAAGTAAAGAAAATAATTAGGAAAGAAAAGCATAATTACGAAAGTTATATAGCAAATGAAAGCGTAAAAAATACATAGCAATTTTACGGTTATATTAACCCTTGTTTAGCGGGGCCCAACTTAAGTCGGCCTAGAGAAGAAAGGACTATGTGGCAGGGGACCGACTTAAGGCGGTGTGCAATTCTGAGCAATATTTGGCTCTGAGAGAGAGACGAGCGGTGGGAGGAGAGTAGGTCGGCTTTGACCGTTCGGCACGGCTCTCGCGCCAGCACTGGGCCCTACTCAACACACACCCACACTCACTGCCTCGCTACACAGAAAATTATGTAAGGAAATTATCGTATTTTAGCGATTTTGCCCTTCGGTTGCACGATCGTTGCAAGAGAACCCGTGATCGTAGAAGGATTGTTCTGGTGTCATTGGAAAGCTCAATTATCGCCCTTTCACGGATACATACTTGTATTACGCTCTGGCTCTTGTTTATGCATGAAAAAGAGCACAGAAATAAGCTTGTTTAGGGTAAAACCACCCGCTTGGCAGGTAGTAGAACTGACCTAGCCGCTCGTGGAGTGTTAATGGTAATAGAAAAATTAAAACCGGAATAGGGCCATTAATAAATAATGACCAGACAGTAACAGGAGATACAACACATTGCTAGTTTGCTAAATGAATATTTTTGTTTTGTCTTTACTAAGGAAGAAAATAACACTTCTTCAGAAACAAACGTGTTACGCATGGAATAGGAAACTTTACCATAAGCAAAAATGAAGCTGAACAACTTAAATAATAATAACATTCCAGGGCTGGATAATATTCACCCAAGAATTCTGAAAACACGTGAAAGAAGAAATAGCACAGTCCTTAACTAACATATTTAACTTGTCACTCAACCAGGAACCGTACATAGTGATTGGAAAACTGCAATTATTACACCAATATATAATGACTCTACTAAATCATTAGACATCATACTTAGATTTCCAAAAGGCGTTCGATAAGGTACATCATGAAAAAGTATTGAATACATTGGAAATGTTGGGCATTAAAAGAAAAATTCATTCATGGATAAGAAGCTGGCTGACAAACAGAAGACAGAGAGTTGTGATCAATGGAGTAGAATCTGAGTGGGAGCCAGTTTATAGTGGAGTGCCTCAGGGATCGATCCTGGGACCAGTTTTGTTTATAATATATGTAAATGACATCGATGTTGAACTAAATAATACTATCTCAAAGTTTGCTGATGGCACAAAGATGGGAGATTCAGTATTAACCGAAGAAGACCAATAAACTGCATTCTGATTTAAATAAAATAGTAGGGTGGTCGGAAAAATGGCAGATGCCATATAAAGGTTGACAAATGCCAGGTCTTGCAAATAGGTAATAACACAAAAATATGGATACAAGATGAAAGGCCAGTCAATCAAAATAAGTGCATTAGTTAAAGACTTGGGGGTTCTTATATCTGAAAACCTTAATCCCTCAGATCAATTTGCAGCAGCTGCGAACAAGGCCAATCTAGCATTGGGATATATTAAGATATATTTTACTTATAAAAACAAGAACATTATAGTACCCTTATTTAAAAGCATAGCGAGGCCCCATCTTGAGTATGGCGTGCAATTGTGGTCTCCTTATCTGAGCAAGGCCATTGAGAAACTGGAGTTGGTGCAGTGTAGAGCGACAAAGTTGATTCCGTCACTAAGAAAATAGGCTTAACATGAAAGACTAAAGAAATTAAAAAAAAATTCACATAAGAAAAGAAGAATGCTAGGTCAATTAATCGAGTGTTTCAAGATACTAAAAGGATTTTACAAAATGTATGCAGGTTCACTTTTCAAAATAGATAATAATTCATTAACTCGGGGAAATGGAATTAAATTAAAAACCAGGAGGGCGAATCTCGATGTCACAAAGCACTTCTTCATCTACAGTGTGGTCATCGAGTGGAACAAATTGCCAGAGAAAGTGGTACAATGTAAGACAATTATTGACACATTCAAAAGAAGTCTAGCAATCCATTTTGAGAAAGTGGGAATAATATGGGTAAAACAAAAAAAAATAAATAAATAAAAAAAAACACAAATCATAATAATATAATAGGTTAAACTCTGCTTAGACAAATATCTCGCATCAAACCCGCGACTGACTGCGTTTGTAAATGAATAACTTTATTTTATCCCCCCTTCAGTTACTAACCCACCTGTCCCCTACTAACTTCCTAATCCTGCCACGGAAATTAGTTCCAGGGCAGTAGTTCCCTTTCCAATGTTCCCTTACCCACTCTAAACCACTGTTTGGACACTTGATCCTCAGTGTTTAGGAGGACAAGTAGCCTAGAAGGGTCACTAGATCTGTTGTTGCTTGATTTCCTTTGTACTTCTTTGTACTACATCCAATAGTGCACCACAGTACATCACAGTCACCTAGTACACCACAGTCACCTAGTACACCCCCAGTAACCTAGTATACCTCAGCCACCTAGTACAGTACAGTCACCTAGTACACCACAGTCTCCTAGTACACCCCTGTCACCTAGTACACCCCAGTCACCTAGTACACCACAGTCACCTAGTACACCCATGTCACCTAGTACACCCATGTCACCTAGTACACCACAGTCACCTAGTACACCCAAGTCACCTAGTACACCACAGTCACCAAGTACACCCCAGTCACCTAGTACACCACAGTCACCTAGTACACCACAGTCACCTAGTACACCACAGTCACCTAGTACACCACAGTCACCTAGTACACCACAGTCACCTAGTACACCACAGTCACCTAGTACACCACAGTCACCTAGTACACCCCTGTCACCTAGTACACCCCAGTCACCTAGTACACCACAGTCACCTAGTACACCACAGTCACCTAGTACACCACAGTCACCTAGTACACCCCAGTCACCTAGTACACCACAGTCACCTAGTACACCACAGTCACCTAGTACACCACAGTCACCTAGTACACCACAGTCACCTAGTACACCACAGTCACCTAGTACACCACAGTCACCTAGTACACCCCAATCACCTAGTACACCACAGTCACCTAGTACACCACAGTCACCTAGTACATCACAGTCACCTATTACACCACAGTCACCTAGTACACCCCAGTCACCTAGTACATCCCATAGTGCACCAAAGGTCACCACAGTCACCTATTGCACCACAGTCACCTAGTACATTCCATAGTGCACCACAATACACAACAGTCACCTAGTACACCACAGTCACCTAGTACACCACAGTCACATAGTACACCACAGACGCCTAGTACATCACAGTCACCTAGTACACCACAGTCACCTAGTACACCACAGGTGCCTAGTACACCACAGGTGCCTAGTACACCACAGTCACCTAGTACACCCCATAGTGCACCACAATATACCACAGTCACCTAGTACACCACAGTCACCTAGTACTCCACAGTCACCTAGTACACCCCAGTCATCTAGTACACCCCTGTCACCTAGTACACCCCAGTCACCTAGTACACCACAGTCACCTAATACACCACAGTCAACTAGTACACCACAGTCAACTAGTACATCACAATCACCTAGTACACCACAGTCACCTACTACATCACAGTCACCTAGTAATTCCCTTAGTGCACCACAGTACATCACAGTCACCTAGTACACCACAGTCACCTAGTACACCCCAGTCACCTAGTACACCACAACGACCTAGTACACCACAGTCACCTAGTACACCACAGTCACCTAGTACACCCCTGTCACCTAGTACACCCCAGTCACCTAGTACACCCTAGTCACCTAGTACACCCCAGTCACCTAGTACACCACAGTCACCTAGTACACCACAGTCACCTAGTACACCATAGTCACCTAGTACACCACAGTCACCTAGTACACCACAGTCACCTAGTACACCACAGTCACCTAGTACACCACAGTCACCTAGTACGCCACAGTCACGTAGTACACCACAGTCACCTAGTACACCACAGTCACCTAGTACACCACAGTCACCTAGTACACCACAGCCACCTACTACACCACAGTCACCTAATACACCACAGTCACCTAGTACACCACAGTCACCTAGTACGGCACAGTCACGTAGTACACCACAGTCACCTAGTACACCACAGCCACCTAGTACACCACAGTCACCTAGTACACCACAGTCACCTAGTACACCACAGTCACCTATGACACCACAGTCATCTAGTACACCACAGTCACCTAGTACAATACAGTCACCTAGTACACCACAGTCACCTAGTACACCACAGTCACCTAGTACACCCCAGTCACCTAGTACACCACAGTCACCTAGTACACCACAGTCACCTAGTACACCCCCGTCACCTAGTACACCACAGTCACCTAGTACACCACAGTCACCTAGTACTCCCCAGTCACCTAGTACACCACAGTCACCTAGTATACCACGGTCACCCAGTACACCACAGTCACCTAGTACATCACAGTCACCTAGTACATCACAGTCACCTAGTACATCACAGTCACCTAGTACACCCCATAGTGCACCACAGTCACTTAGTACACCACAGTCACCTAGTACATCCCAGTCACCTAGTACATCACAGTCACCTAGTACACCCCATAATACACCACAGTCACCTAGTACACCACAGTCACCTAGTACACCACAGTCGCCTAGTAGACCACAGTCACCTAGTACACCACAGTCACCTAGAACATCACAGTCACCAATTACACCACAGTCACCTAGTACACCCCAGTCACCTAGTACATCCCATAGTGCACCAAAGTACATCACAGTCACCTATTACACCACAGTCACCTAGTACATCCCATAGTGCACCACAATACACCACAGTCACCTAGTACACCACAGTCACCTAGTACACCACAGTCACCTAGTACATCACAGTCACCTGGTACATCACAGTCACCTAGTACATCCCATAGTGCACCACAATACACCACAGTCACCTAGTACACCACAGTCACCTAGTACACCACAGTCACCTAGTACGCCACAGTCACGTAGTACACCACAGTCACCTAGTACACCACAGTCACCTAGTACACCACAGTCACCTAGTACACCACAGCCACCTACTACACCACAGTCACCTAATACACCACAGTCACCTAGTACACCACAGTCACCTAGTACGGCACAGTCACGTAGTACACCACAGTCACCTAGTACACCACAGCCACGTAGTACACCACAGTCACCTAGTACACCACAGTCACCTAGTACACCACAGTCACCTATGACACCACAGTCATCTAGTACACCACAGTCACCTAGTACAATACAGTCACCTAGTACACCACAGTCACCTAGTACACCACAGTCACCTAGTACACCACAGTCACCTAGTACACCACAGTCACCGAGTACACCACAGTCACCTAGTACACCCCCGTCACCTAGTACACCACAGTCACCTAGTACACCACAGTCACCTAGTACTCCCCAGTCACCTAGTACACCACAGTCACCTAGTATACCACGGTCACCCAGTACACCACAGTCACCTAGTACATCACAGTCACCTAGTACACCACAGTCACCTAGTACATCACAGTCACCTAGTACACCCCATAGTGCACCACAGTCACCTAGTACACCACAGTCACCTAGTACACCCCAGTCACCTAGTACATCACAGTCACCTAGTACACCCCATAGTACACCACAGTCACCTAGTACACCACAGTCACCTAGTACACCACAGTCACCTAGTACACCACAGTCACCTAGTACACCACAGTCACCTAGTACATCACAGTCACCTATTACACCACAGTCACCTAGTACACCCAGTCACCTAGTACACCCCAGAGTGCTCCACAGTACACCACAGTCACCTAGTACACCACAGTCACCTAGTACATCCCATAGTGCACCACAATACACCACAGTCACCTAGTACACCACAGTCACCTATTACACCTCAGTCACCTAGTACATCACAGTCACCTAGTACACCACAGTCACCTAGTACATCCCATAGTGCACCACAATACACCACAGTCACCTAGTACACCACAGTCACCTAGTACACCACAGTCACCTAGTACATCACAGTCACCTAGTACACCACAGTCACCTAGTACACCACAGTCACCTAGTACACCACAGTCACCTAGTACACCACAGTCACCTAGTACACCACAGTCACCTAGTACACCCCAGTCACCTAATACACCCCAATCACCTAGTACACCACAGTCACCTAGTACACCACAGTCACCTAGTACATCACAGTCACCTATTACACCACAGTCACCTAGTACACCCCAGTCACCTAGTATATCCCATAGTGCACCAAAGGTCATCACAGTCACCTATTGCACCACAGTCACCTAGTACATTCCATAGTGCACCACAATACACCACAGTCACCTAGTACACCACAGTCACCTAGTACACCACAGTCACATAGTACACCACAGACACCTAGTTCATCACAGTCACCTAGTACACCACAGTCACCTAGTACACCACAGTCACCTAGTACACCACAGGTGCCTAGTACACCACAGGTGCCTAGTACACCACAGTCACCTAGTACACCCCATAGTGCACCACAGTACACCACAGTCACCTAGTACACCACAGTCACCTAGTACACACCAGTCATCTAGTACACCCCAGTCACCTAGTACACCCCAGTCACCTAGTACACCACAGTCACCTAATACACCACAGTCAACTAGTACACCACAGTCACCTAGTACATCACAATCACCTAGTACACCACAGTCACCTACTACATAAAGCTCCACCAACAGGATAAAGCTCCACCAACACGACCCAAATTCAAAACCGCCAGGGTTAACGACCGAGGACCGATGTCAGCCATGAATGTAAATGTAGATCCGATCAGAACCAAAAATTTGATTAAAGAACGTTCTGTGAGTTCTAAAACCGCAACTTTAAAGGTTTTCTATGCAAACGCTCGTAGCATACGCAATAAATTTTCAGATTTAGAGGAACTAGTGTTTACTGAAAATTATGATGTGATTGGTATAACAGAATCTTGGCTCAATACAGTAGATAGAGACTTTTTAGCAGAGTATTCACTTCCCGGTTATGTAATGTTTGAGAAAAGCCGAATAAATAAAAATGGAGGAGGCGTTTTATTTTATATCAAAGAAAGTCTTAACCCGACCCTCTTGTCAAAACCTCAAATTGTGAACGTCGACACATCTTTTGTGCTAATAAAGAATAATAAAGGTACAAAAATAATACTTGCATTAATACACAGACCTCCAGCTCAATCAGTGCAAACTGACCGAGAAATTTATGAACAAATTGCAGATGTAAGTAACTCACAAGATACCGTATTTTTTGGCGACTTTAATTTACCTGTGACCAAGTGGGGCGATACTCTTACTTCACACTCCGAACATGACTTGTATACGAACTTGCAAGAGAGTTCGCTTTATCAATTTGTTCGAACACCGACCCGTGGTAATAACGTTCTTGACATTGTACTTGCAACAAAAGAAGAATTAATAGAGAATTTGAATGTTGGTGATGAATTCAGTAACAGCGACCATCGTACGATAACTTTCACTTTAAACTTTACTAGTAACGAACCAAATAGTAGCATCGAAAAAGTCCCTAATTTCAAGAACGCAAACTTTCATAAACTTAGAGCTATGTTTAAAGAAACTGACTGGAGCTTTTTAATTAACAATAACGACATAAATACATCTTGGAAGTTATTCGAAACCACTTACCTAAAAGCAGTGCAAGACTGCATACCATCGAAAATACGGCGTCCAGGCCATAATAATAAGCCCAAATGGTGGAATAAAGATATTTCAAACTGCCTGCTTGCTAAAAAATTTGCTAATGATAGATTAAAATCCTCACAAAATGACGAAGAACGGCTGAAATTTGTAGAGCTACGACGCAAAGCCAAAAAGTTAATTAAGCAAAGTAAAAAGACCTTAGAGTTACATATTGCGAATCAAAGTAAAACAAACCCGAAAGAATTCTATAGTTATATCAGAAAGAAAAAGTAGTTACTTCAACTGTTGGACCGTTAGTCGATGAAAATGGAGAATACACCAAAGACGAAGTACAAATGAGTAATGCCCTCAATACCTTCTTTGCATCAGTTTTTACAACAGAAGACCTCAGTGATATCCTTACACCATCGCCGATTTAGATTGATAATTCAGATGTTCTAAGCAATATCACCGTTACAGAGAGAGAAGTATTGAATTGTTTAGATAAACTCAAGGTAAATAAAACGCCTGGACCTGATACAATCTCGCCTAGAGTTCTAAAGAAAGCTAAGGATGAGCTCTCCAAACCACTGACATTACTATTCAATAAATCCTTGCAGTCTGGAACTAAGCCTGATCAATGGAAGATAGCCAACGTAACACCGATATTCAAAAAAGGCAGCAAATCCCTACCCAGTAACTATCGTCCAATTAGCTTAACCTCAGTTGTATGTAAAATGCTAGAAACGGTCATAAGAGACAGACTCGTAAATCGCTTAGAGGAAAATAACATACTTAAAGATACTCAACACGGCTTTCGTAAAAAACGTTCCTGTTTAACAAACCTCTTAGACTTCTTCCACGATATCCTCAACCTCTACGATGAGAGTAAAGCTGTAGATATTATATACCTTGATTTTCAAAAGGCCTTTGACAAAGTCCCCCACAAACGTTTACTGCTAAAACTAAAAGCGCATGAAATACAAGACGGTGTGTTGAAATGGATAGAAAATTGGCTCAGCGACAGAAAGCAAAGAATAGTCATAAACGGTAAGGCATCGAAATGGACCAATGTAAGTAGCGGGGTACCCCAGGGATCGGTACTAGGACCAATTATCTTTCTAATTTACATCAACAACATAGATGAGGGTCTCACCTGTACAATCTCAAAATTTGCTGACGATACAAAAATTGCAAATAGCGTACTCTCAAAAGATCAAGTTGACGATATGCAACACAATGTAGATAAATTGTCACATTGGGCCCAAATTTTGGCAAATGAGTTTCAATGCGGATAAATGTAAAGTACTACATATCGGATACCTAAATGAGAAAGCAAACTATTAGATGAATGGCACTCAGCTTAAGAATGTAAACAGAGAAACCGATCTGGGAGTAACAATATCGAGTAACCTAAAACTGAGTCAACAATGTTCAGAAGTTGTTAAGAAGGCAAACAAAATAATTGGCTTTATAGGCAGATCATTTGAGCATAAATCCAAATACGTAATCCTAACCCTTTACAATTCCTTAGTCCGCCCTCTTCTGGAATACTGCGTTCAATGCTGGTGCCCTTATTACCAAAAAGACATAAACAAGCTAGAACGAGTTCAACGTAGAGTTACCAAAATGATACCTAGCCTAAAGAACAAACCATACGAAGAGCGTCTTAGAGAATTAAATCTATTTCCTTTAACCCAGCGCAGATTAAGAGGTGACTTAATTCAAGTGTTCAAAATCATCAAAGGCATCGACAATATGAACTGTAGTAAGTACTTCACTATCGACCAATCTAATTACACGCGGGGAAACGGTTGCAAAATTATTGGTAAATCTTTTAACTCACACGAATCTAAGAATTTCTTCTTCAATCGAGTTGTCAACTTGTGGAATGGGCTTCCCCGAGACGTTATAGACTGCAGCACCGTTGATTCATTTAAATTCCGCCTAGACAAATATCTCGCATCAAACCCGCGACTGACTGCGTTTGTAAATGAATAACTTTATTTTATCCTCCCCTCAGTTACTAACCCATATGTCCCCTACTAACTTCCTAGTCCTGCCACGTTAGTGGCAGGGCAGTAGTTCCCTTTCCAATGTACCCTTACCCACTCTAAACCACTGTTTGGACACTTGATCCTCAGTGTTTTGGAGGACAAGCAGCCTAGAAGGGTCACTAGATCTGTTGTTCCTTGATTTCCTTTGTACTCCTTTGTACATCACAGTCACCTAGTACATCCCATAGTGCACCACAGTACATCACGGTCACCTAGTACACCACAGTCACCTAGTACACCCCAGTCACCTAGTACACCACAGTCACCTAGTACACCCCTGTCACCTAGTACACCCCAGTCACCTAGTACACCCTAGTCACCTAGTACACCCCAGTCACCTAGTACACCCCAGTCACCTAGTACACCACAGTCACCTAGTACACCCCAGTCACCTAGTACACCATAGTCACCTAGTACACCACAGTCACCTAGTACACCACAGTCACCTAGTACACCACAGTCACCTAGTACACCACAGTCACCTAGTACACCACAGTCACCTAGTACACCACAGCCACCTACTACACCACAGTCACCTAATACACCACAGTCACCTAGTACACCCCCGTCACCTAGTACACCACAGTCACCTAGTACACTACAGTCACCTAGTACACCACAGTCACCTAGTACACCACAGTCAACTAGTACACTACAGTCACCTAGTACACCACAGTCACCTAGTCACCTAGTACATCACAGTCACCTAGTACACCACAGTCACCTAGTACACCACAGTCACCTAGTACACCACAGTCACCTAGTACATCACAGTCACCTAGTACACCACAGTCACCTAGTACATCACAGTCACCTAGTACACCCCATAGTGCACCACAGTCACCTAGTACACCACACTCACCTAGTACACCCCAGTCACATAGTACATCACAGTCACCTAGTACACCCCATAGTACACCACAGTCACCTAGTACACCAGTCACCTAGTACACCACAGTCACCTAGTACACCACAGTCACCTAGTACACCACAGTCACCTAGTACACCACAGTCACCTAGTACATCACAGTCACCTAGTACACCACAGTCACCTAGTACACCCCCGTCACCTAGTACATCCCATAGTGCACCACAATACACCACAGTCACCTAGTACACCACAGTCACCTAGTACACCAGTCACCTAGAACACCACAGTCACCTAGTAGATCACAGTCACCTATTACACCACAGTCACCTAGTACATCCCATAGTGCACCACAATACACCACAGTCACCTAGTACACCACAGTCACCTAGTACACCAGTCACCTAGAACACCACAGTCACCTAGTAGATCACAGTCACCTATTACACCACAGTCACCTAGTACATCCCATAGTGCACCACAATACACCACAGTCACCTAGTACACCACAGTCACCTAGTACACCAGTCACCTAGTACACCACAGTCACCTAGTACATCACAGTCACCTAGTACATCACAGTCACCTAGTACATCCCATAGTGCACCACAGTCACCTAGTACACCACAGTCACCTAGCACACCACAGTCACCTAGTACACCACAGTCACATAGTACAACGTAACACCGATATTAAAAAAAGGCAGCAAATCCCTACCCAGTAACTATCGTCCAATTAGCTTAACCTCAGTTGTATGTAAAATGCTAGAAACGGTCATAAGAGGCAGACTCGTAAATCACTTAGAGGAAAATAACATACTTAAAGATACTCAACACGGCTTTCGTAAAAAACGTTCCTGTTTAACAAACCTCTTAGACTTCTTCCACGATATCCTCAACCTCTACGATGAGAGTAAAGCTGTAGATATTATATACCTTGATTTTCAAAAGGCCTTTGACAAAGTTCCCCACAAACGTTTACTGCTAAAACTAAAAGCGCATAGAATACAAGACGGTGTGTTGAAATGGATAGAAAATTGGCTCAGCGATAGAAAGCAAAGAGTAGTCATAAACGGTAAGGCATCTAAATGGACCAATGTAAGTAGCGGGGTACCCTAGGGATCGGTACTAGGACCAATTCTCTTTCTAATTTACATCAACGACATAGATGAGGGTCTCACCTGTACAATCTCAAAATTTGCTGACGATACAAAAATTGCAAATAGCGTACTCTCAAAAGATCAAGTTGACGATATGCAACAAAATCTAGATAAATTGTCACATTGGGCCCAAATTTGGCAAATGAGTTTCAATGCGGATAAATGTAAAGTACTACATATCGGATACCTAAATGAGAAAGCAAACTATTCGATGAATGGCACTCAGCTTAAGAATGTAAACAGAGAAACCGATCTGGGAGTAACAATATCGAGTAACCTAAAACCGAGTCAACAATGTTCAGAAGTTGTTAAGAAGGCAAACAAAATAATTGGCTTTATAGGCAGATCATTTGAGCATAAATCCAAAGACGTAATCCTAACCCTTTACAATTCCTTAGTCCGCCCTCTTCTGGAATACTGCGTTCAATGCTGGTGCCCTTATTACCAAGAAGACATATACAAGCTAGAACGAGTTCAACGTAGAGTTACCAAAATGATACCTAGCCTAAAGAACAAACCATATGAAGAGCGTCTTAGAGAATTAAATCTATTTCCTTTAACCCAGCGCAGATTAAGAGGTGACTTAATTCAAGTGTTCAAAATCATCAAAGGCATCGACAATATGAACTGTAGTAAGTACTTCACTATCGACCAATCTAATTACACGCGGGGAAACGGTTGCAAAATTATTGGTAAATCTTTTAACTCACACGAATCTAAGAATTTCTTCTTCAATCGAGTTGTCAACTTGTGGAATGGGCTTCTCCGAGACGTTATAGACTGCAGCACCGTTGATTCATTTAAATTCCGCCTAGACAAATATCTCGCATCAAACCCGCGTGACCGCGTTTGTAAATGAATAACTTTATTTTATCCTCCCCTCAGTTACTAACCCATATGTCCCCTACTAACTTCCTAGTCCTTCAACGTTAGTGGCAGGGCAGTAGTTCCCTTTCCAATGTTCCCTTACCCACTCTAAACCACTGTTTGGACACTTGATCCCCAGTGTTTTGGAGGACAAGCAGCCAAGAAGGGTCACTATATATGTTGTTGCTTGATTTCCTTTGTACTCCTTTGTACTCCTTTGTACACCACAGTCACCTAGTACACCACAGTCACCTAGTGACTGTGGTGTACTAGGTGACCCGCCGGCTTTAGCACCGCCAACAGCTCCGCATCGCCACTGAGAAAACTCGATCCTAATTTGAGTATTTCATATCCCTATACCCTTTATTCATTGCATGAACAGTAGTTAAGTGCTTGTTTAACCTCCACATAGTTCTGTAGTTGCCGTGCATGTTATTTTATTGCTTTTCTGACCGATAAACATTTTTGTTTACATTTGTTATCCTAGCTTGTAGCAGACGACGCACACCCACCTCTAATCGACCTAGCTTTGTATTTTCTTATTAACTCTAGTAGTTATCGTTTTCAGTATCCTACTGTAGCTATATATATCTGTAATTTTAGTTGTTGCTTGCATGATCTTGTAGTAACCTTTGACTGATAACTTTGTTTATCTAAATATAATCCTGCTTGACTAGCCTACAGTGACACCAGCGCCATCTGTTGATACAGTATATTAACCCCTTGTGTGCAGTTACACTTTATTCTTATATAATCTCTATTTGGTGAATTGTATATTTAGTTACATATTCTATTATATATATATATATATTTGTTTTGCTTTTTTAGGTAGGTTATCACCCCTGGTAGCCTACTTCTGCATATTTCATACTTTTTGTTTTTGGTTATTTTTGTTTTCGGTTAGTCTAGGCTATCATCCCTGGTGGCCTATTTCTGCGTACTTCAATTTTTAAATTCTCAATTAGGCTATCACTGCTGGTGGCCTATTTCTGCGTACCGGTATTTCATAATTTTTGTTTTCGGTTATTTTTGTTTTCGGTTAGTCTAGGCTATCATCCCTGGTGGCCTATTTCTGCGTACTTCAATTTTTAAATTTTCAGTTAGACTATCACCGCTGGTGGCTTATTTCTGCGTACCGGTATTTCATAATTTTTGTTTTCGGTTAGGATAGGCTATAACCCCTGGTGGCCTATTTCTGTTTAAATAAAAATAAATTTGTTTTCGGTTCGGCTATCACTGCGTATTCAAATTTAATTTTGTTTTGTTTTAATTTTCGGTTAGGCTATCACCGCTGATAACCTATTTGTGCGTATTTCAACATTTTTGTTTTCGGTTAGGCCTATTTAAGTAAGTGAAGTGACCTGAAGGGAGTGAAGTGTTTTTAAAGTGAGATAAGTGTTTTTTAAAGTGAGTTTAGTGTTTTTAAAGTGAGTTAAGTGTTTTTAAGTGAGTGAAGTGATCTGAAAAAAGTGATCGTCACCATGCCTCGTGCCTGTACGAACTGCGCCGGTAGGTTTGGTGCTTCCATGTTTGCTCATGCCGATCCTCAAGTCTGCCGACTCTGCCAGCAACGAGAGGATTTGACAGCAAAATTGGATGAAGCCCACAACAAGATCAACGCCCTCACCAGGAAGCTGGAATCACTCCAAGAGTTTGTAACACTCAACGTTGGAGTATCACTAACTCCAATTGTTTCAACTCCAGCATCCACTACCGCCCCAACGTCATCTGCCAACAATCCAACACCTGCAGCAGATGCTTCTGACGAACCTGAGCCGACATCAAACCAGGACAGCCGGCCTGTTCACCTTAGTCTCTCCCCCACTCCTTGTGCAAGAAGCCTGCTAGCACGAACAGTACCAACCCCTCGCCCACGTTCTAACCACTCCTCTCCCCGACCTGTACGCAGAGACCCGCCACCACAGGTTTCTGGATTTACACCAGTGAGGAACGGTGCACGGCCAACGCAGAAAAGGTCTCATCTACCAGTCACAATGTCAAACAGATTTGAGATATTGGTAGAGATGGAAGACGAACCAGAAGAGACCAGGCTCATTGGGGATTCCATCCTACGAGGACAGGTCGAAGAATTCTGCGACAGAGTCCCAAATTGACGAAAAAGATTTTGCATCCCAGGACCTGGACTGGACGACATTGTGGAAGCCTTCGAAGATACCACAAAAGATGCAAATGAAAATACCCTTTTTGTCATCCATGCTGGTTCAAATGACGTCATGCGCACCAGATCCGAAGAGTTGATGGAGAAATATCGCAAGATGATCCAGCACTACAAAAACAAGTCAAGGAATATCATCATCTCAGGCATTCTCCCCAAGATCGACGCACCTGACAAATTCTAAGACAAGGCCTTCAGCACAAATAGCCGACTAAAATATTTGTGTCTGAGGGAAGAAGTTGAATTCATCAACCTCTGGGACAACTTCTACAACCAGCCTACTCTGTTCCGCAAGGATGGCACTCATCTAAACCCTGTGGGTTCAGCACGCATGGGTCGTCTCCTACACAAAGCAGTCCGCAGCCATGGATAAAAAAACGTCATCCGAGAAGAAGCAGCAGTGCCATAAATCATCCAACGCCAAGCAAAAAACAGAGGCAACCGAGGACCACCAGCGATAAGGACCGAAGACACCGAGGACAGCCATGAACATAAATGTAGATCCGACAAGAACCAAAAATATTATTAAAGAGCGTTCCGTGAATTCTAAAATAACAAATTTAAAGGTTTTCTATGCAAACGCTCGTAGCATACGCAATCAATTTTCAGATTTAGAGGAGCTAGTGTTTACAGAAAATTATGATGTAATTGGCATAACAGAATCTTGGCTCAATACAGAAGATAGAGACTTTTTAGCAGAGTATTCACTTCCCGGTTATGTAATGTTTGAGAAAAGCCGAATAAATCAAAATGGAGGTGGCGTTTTACTTTATATCAAAGAAAGTCTTAACCCTACCCTCTTGTCAAAACCTCAAATTGTGAACGTCGACACATCTTTTGTGCTAATAAAGAATAATAAAGGTACAAAAATAATACTTGCGTTAATATACAGACCTCCAGCTCAATCAGTGCAAATTGACCGAGAAATTTACGAACAAATTGCAGATGTAAGTAACTCACAAGATACCGTAATTTTTGGCGACTTTAATTTACCTGTGACCAAGTGGGGCGATACCCTTACTTCACACTCCGGACCTGACTTGTATACGAACTTGCAGGAGAGTTTGCTTTATCAATTTGTTCGAACGCCGACCCGTGGTAATAACGTTCTTGACATTGTACTTGCAACAAAAGAAGAATTAATAGAGAATTTGAATGTTGGTGATGAATTCAGTAACAGCGACCATCGTACGATAACTTTCACTTTAAAGTTTACTAGTAACGAACCAAATAATAGCATCGAAAAAGTCCCTAATTTCAAGAAAGCAAACTTCCATAAACTTAGAGCTATGTTTAAAGAAACTGACTGGAGCTTTTTAATTAACAATAACGACATAAATACATCTTGGAAGTTATTCGAAACCACTTACCTAAAAGCAGTGCAAGACTGCATACCATCGAAAATACGGCGTCCAGGCCATAATAATAAGCCCACATGGTGGAATAAAGATATTTCAAACTGCCTGCTTGCTAAAACATTTGCTAATGAGAGATTAAAATCGTCACAAAATGAAGAAGAACGGGTGAAATTTGTAGAGCTACGACGTAAAGCCAAAAAGTTAATTAAGCAAAGTAAAAAGACCTTAGAGTTACATATTGCGAATCAAAGTAAAACAAACCCGAAAGAATTCTATAGTTATATCAGAAAGAAAAGAGTAGTTACTTCAACTGTTGGACCGTTAGTCGATGAAAATGGAGAATACACCAAAGACGAAGTACAAATGAGTAATGCCCTCAATACCTTCTTTGCATCAGTTTTTACAACAGAAGACCTCAGTGATATCCCTACACCATCGCCGATTTAGATTGATAATTCAGATGTTCTAAGCAATATCACTGTTACAGAGAGAGAAGTATTGAATTGTTTAGATAAACTCAAGGTAAATAAAACGCCTGGACCTGATACAATCTCGCCTAGAGTTCTAAAGGAAGCTAAGGATGAACTCTCCAAACCACTGACATTACTATTCAATAAATCCTTGCAGTCTGGAACTATGCCTGATCAGTGGAAGCTAGCCAACGTAACACCGATATTCTTAAAGGCAGCAAATCCCTACCCAGTAACTATCGTCCAATTAGCTTAACCTCAGTTGTATGTAAAATGCTAGAAACGGTCATACGAGACAGACTCGTAAATCACTTATAGGAAAATAACATACCTAAAGATACTCAACACGGCTTTTGTAAAAAAAGTTCCTGTTTAACAAACCTCTTAGACTTCTTCCACAATATCCTCAACCTCTACGATGAGAGTAAAGCTGTAGATATTATATACCTTGATTTTCAAAAGGCCTTTGACAAAGTTCCCCACAAATGTTTACTTCTAAAACTAAAAGCGCATGGAATACAAGACGGTGTGTTGAAATGGATAGAAAATTGGCTCAGCGACAGAAAGCAAAGAGTAGTCATAAACGGTAAGGCATCTAAATGGACCAATGTAAGTAGCGGGGTACCCCAGGGATCGGTACTAGGTCCAATTCTCTTTCTAATTTACATCAACGACATAGATGAGGGTCTCACCTGTACAATCTAAAAATTTGCTGACGATACAAAAATTGCAAATAGCGTACTCTCAAAAGAACAAGTTGACAATATGCAACACAATCTAAATAAATTGTCATGTTGGGCCCAAATTTGGCAAATGAGTTTCAATGCGGATAAATGTAAAGTACTACATATCGGATACCTAAATGAGAAAGCAAACTATTCGATGAATGGCACTCAGCTTAAAAATGTAAACAGAGAAACCGATCTGGGAGTAACAATATCGAGTAACCTAAAACCGAGTCAACAATGTTCAGAAGTTGTTAAGAAGGCAAACAAAATAATTGGCTTCATAGGCAGGTCATTTGAGCATAAACCCAAAGAATTATCCTAACCCTTTACAATTCCTTAGTCCGCCCTCTTCTGGAATACTGCGTTCAATCCTGGTGCCCTTATTACCAAAAAGATATAAACAAGCTAGAACGAGTTCAACGTAGAGTTACCAAAATGATACCTAGCCTAAAGAACAAACCATACGAAGAGCGTCTTAGAGAATTAAATCTATTTCCTTTTACCCAGTGCAGATTAAGAGGTGACTTAATTCAAGTGTTCAAAATCATCAAAGGCATCGACAATATGGACTGTAGTAAGTACTTCACTATCGACCAATCTAATTACACGCGGGGAAACGGTTGCAAAATTAATGGTAAATCTTATAACTCACACGAATCTAAGAATTTCTTCTTCAATCGAGTTGTCAACTTGTGGAATGGGCTTCCCTGAAACGTTATAGACTGCATCACCGTTGATTCATTTAAACTCCGCCTAGACAAATATCTCGCATCAAACCCGCGACTGACTGCGTTTGTAAATGAATAACTTTATTTTATCCCCCCCCTCAGTTACTAACCCATCTGTCCCCTACTAACTTCCTAATCCTGCCACGGACATTAGTTCCAGGGCAGTAGTTCCCTTTCCAATGTTCCCTTACCCACTCTAAACCACTGTTTAGGACACTTGATCCTCAGTGTTTTGGAGGACAAGCAACCTAGAAGGGTCACTAGATCTGTTGTTGCTTGATTTCCTTTGTACTCCTCTGTACTCCTTTGTAGTACACCCCAGTCACCAAGTACACCCAAGTCACCTAGTACACCACAGTCAACTAGTACACCACAGTCACCTAGTACATCACAGTCACCTAGTACACCACAGTCACCTAGTACATCACAGTCACCTAGTACATCCCATACTGCACCACAGTACATCACAGTCACCTAGTACACCCCAGTCACCTAGTACACCACAGCCACCTAGTACACCACAGTCACCTAGTACACCACAGTCACCTAGTACACCCCTGTCACCTAGTACACCCCAGTCACCTAGTACACCCCAGTCACCTAGTACACCCCAGTCACCTAGTTTACCACAGTCACCTAGTTCACCACAGTCACCTAGTTCACCCCTGTCACCTAGTAAACCCCAGCCACCTAGTACACCCCAGTCACCTAGTACATCCCAATCACCTAGTACACCACAGTCACCTAGTACACCCCAGTCACCTAGTACACCCCAGTCACCTAGTACACCACAGTCACCTAGTACACCACAGTCACCTTGTACACCATAGTCACCTAGTACACCACAGTCACCTAGTACACCACAGTCACCTAGTACACCACAGTCACCTAGTACACCACAGTCACCTAGTACACCACAGTCACCTAGTACACCACAGCCACCTAGTACACCACAGTCACCTAGTACAACACAGCCACCTAGTACACCACAGTCACCTAGTACACCACAGTCACCTAGTACACCACAGTCACCTAGTACACCACAGTCACCTAGTACACCACAGCCACCTAGTACACCACAGTCACCTAGTACACCACAGTCACCTAGTACACCACAGTCACCTAGTACACCCCAGTCACCTAGTACACCCCAGTCACCTAGTACACCCCAGTCACCTAGTACACCACAGTCACCTAGTACACCAGTCACCTAGTACACCACAGTCACCTAGTACACCACAGTCACCTAGTACACCACAGTCACCTAGTACACCACAGTCACCTAGTACACGACAGTCACCTAGTACACCCCTGTCACCTAGTACACCCCAGACACCTAGTACACCACAGTCACCTAGTACACCACAGTCGCCTAGTACACCACAGTCACCTAGTACACCACAGTCACCTAGTAAACCACAGTTACCTAGTACACCCCAGTCATCTAGTACACCCCCGTCACCTAGTACACCACAGTCACCTAGTACACCACAGTCACCTAGTACACCACAGTCGCCTAGTACACCACAGTCACCTAGTACACCACAGTCACCTAGTAAACCACAGTTACCTAGTACACCCCAGTCATCTAGTACACCCCAGTCACCTAGTACACCACAGTCACCTAGTACACCACAGTCACCTAGTACACCACAGTCGCCTAGTACACCACAATCACCTAGTACACCACAGTCACCTAGTAAACCACAGTTACCTAGTACACCCCAGTCATCTAGTACACCCCAGTCACCTAGTACACCACAGTCACCTAGTACACCACAGTCACCTAGTACACCCCAGTCACCTAGTACACCCCAGTCACCTAGTACACCACAGTCACCTAGTACACCCCAGTCTCATAGTACCCCCCCTCCCCTCCCGTTTTCCCAGTTGTCTCCTACACCTCCAGTACCCCTACTCAACCCAGAGTCACAATCTGTCCAGTACTTAAGTAAACTTAAAGAGACGTTTTTGTATTTGTTTATTAATGTTATATTATTACCGGTATTTATCTGTGTTTTAATTGCTCCTTAGACCTATATCAAGCTTAAAACAACATCATCCCAAAGACCCACCTTCGAGAAAAATGTGTACATTTTCTCCTATTATGCAGGCTCGCTATCGCTCGCCAGGAAAAAATCGACACCTAAATGTTACGAAAGATCTTAATATTGACAAATAAATGGACAAAAGTAGTAACATTTGAAAACTAATTGGGCCGAACATGAATGAGAAGGGGAATCAGAATAAAACACGAATCCTTCCCTTTAATATTCTTTGACTGTTCATTTTGGCTATATTTTAAAGAATTTATATATATATATTTATATATATTTATTTCTATGTGAGTGAGGGAGACAAAAGGCAGAACTGTCTGTATCGAATGCCTCCCCCATAGTTGAAAGAGTGACAGGGCCAAAATCAAGGGACGTTCGTAACAAAATGCTTGGACAGACGGAGTTTGAAGCAATTTAAGTCATAGGAGAAGGGAAAGACTGATTCTGGGAGAGAGTTCCAGAGCTCAGCTGTTGAATAGAAGAAAGTCTGAGAATAACGTTTCACTCTTGGGTTGGAGAGTTTCACAGAGTAGGGGTGGGACTGTGTTGCAATACAGGTACCACATACCCTACATAGAGGAGGTGGTATGAACTGGGAGAGCTCTAAGGAGCACTGATTATTGTCGTAGCAATAGAATAGCGAGAGAGATGCAACATTGCGGCGAAAAGAGAGAGTTTGCAGTGAGTTGATGATTGGGCGGGAGTTAATGATACGAAAGGCTTTCCTTTCTACTTTATCTAGGAGTGCGGTGTGAGAGGATCCTCCCCACACATTTGAACAATACTCAATACAAGGACGCACTGTGCCCCTGTACAGAGCAAGAAGCTGTGCAGGGTTAAAGAACCCCTTGAGGCAGTTGAGCACACCCAGCTTCTGGGAGGTTGCCTTAGCGAGACTGGTAATATGGTCTTTCCAAGTGAGAGCAGAAGAAAAAGAGACACCGAGAACAATGAGAGAAGATGAAGGGTTGATTTTTGTATTGTTGAAGAATAAGGGATAGTTCGTTGGGAGTTCCGGACGGGTAGATAGATGGAGAAATTGGGTTTTGGAAGCATTAAAGGCAACAATGGTTTCTCTGCCCCAATTGGAAATAGTAGCTAGATCAGAAGATAAGTGTTGTATGGCTTCATTACGTTTGTCTTAGAGTGATTGCTGGCTGGGGTGTTTAGAAAAACTAATTGAGTAGTCTAAGGTAGAGTCGTCTGCATATGAATGGATGGGACTGGAGGTAATGTTGAGAAGATAATTTATGAAAATTAGAAAGAGAATAGGAGATAGGACGAGCCCTGAAGAACACCGGAGTTGATAGGATGAGGAAGTGAGTGATGGCCTTCCACAACCGCAGCTATGGAAAGGCCGGAAAGGAAATTAGAGACAAAGGCACAGATGGAGGGATAGAAATCGAAGGAGGGTAGTTTAGAAATTAATGATTTGTGCCAGACTCTATCGAAGGCCTTCGATATGGCTAGCGCAATAGAAAAGGTCTCACCGAAGTCCCGAAAGGAGGATGACCAAGAGTTAGTAAGATATAAAAGAAGATCACCAGTAGAGCGACCCTTGAGGAGGCCATACTGGCGATAAGAGAGTAGATTATGAGAGGAGAAATGCTTAAGAAATTTGGAAGCAAGAATAGTTTAAAAAACTTTAGAGATACAAGAGATGAGAGCAATTGGATGGTAGTTGGATGGTTGAGAGTGGTCATCCTTCTTTGGGACAGGTTGAATAAGAGCAAACTTCCAGCATGAAGGGAAGACGTTAGTGGAGAGACAGAGATGAAAGAGTTTGCCTAGGCAGGGAGTCAGCATGGAAGCACAGGTTTTTAGTACAACAGGAGGAACACCGTCCGGACCGTACGCCCTCTTAGTATTAAGCCCAGAGAGGGTAGAAAGTACATCTTTAGAAGAGATTAGGATATTAGGCATAAGTAGGGGAGAGGGGGTGGATAGGGAGGAATAGCATGGGAATTATCTAAGGTAGAGTTTCTAGCAAACGTTCGAACGAAGAGTCCAACTTTGTCAGAGGAAGAAGTGATGGTTGTGCCATCAGAGTGGAAAAGGGGAAGGAAAGACGAGGAAGAAAAATTGTTGGAGAGGTTTTTGGCTAGATGCCAAAAAGCTTGGGAAGAGCTAGAGTCTGATAGTTCAGTGCATATATCATTTATGAAAGAGTGCTTGGCAAGTCGAAGAACAGATTTGGCTTGATTCCGAGCAGAAACATAGGAAGAATGAGATTCTTGTTTGAATACTTCCTCCGTTGCGGACAGCAGTAGAACAAGCGTGAGTAAACCAAGATTAGCTTGCATTAGACTGAGAGAAAGAAAATGGAATGTATGCCTCCATGCCCGATAGGATTACCTCGGTAATGCGTTCAGCACTCTCAGAGGGTCCGCGGCCACGAAAGCAGAAACCATTCCATGGGAAATCAAAGAAGTACTGCCGGAAACCCTCCCAGTCGGCAGCGCCAAAGTACCACATGTGCCGCCGGCTAGGAAGATATCGGGTGGCCGTTCTGGAGAGATAGGACAGGTGACAGAGATAAGTTTATGGTCGGAGGAGCCAAAAGGAAAGAACAGATCGACAGTATAAGAAGAAGGGTTAGAAGTTAGAAACAAGTTAAGAATGTTGGACCGATCTCCGAGGCGATCCGGGATACGGGTGGGTTGCTGAACTAACTGATCTAGATCATGTAGCATAGAAAAGACGTAGGCTTGTTCCCCAGGTTGATCAGTGGTGTGAGAGGAGAGCCATTGGTGGTGGTGAACGTTGAAATCTCCTAAGATGGAGATTTCTGAGGAAGGAGAAATAGAGTTAGAAATAGAAATAGAACTGTAGAGTTTAGATAGTCGAAACATTTGGGAAAGTCGGTAGAGTTAGGGGAAAGATAGACAGCACAGAAATATTTAGTAATAGAATGACAGGAAAGTTTGAGCCATAAAGTTGAAAATTCAGAGGAGTCGAAATCGTGAACACGAGAGCAAGTGAGTTTGTGGTGCAGGTATGCACAACATCCGCCTTTGGCTTTGAAACTAGGATAGCAAAAGTTGCTTCAGACACGTGAGTTTCGGTGAGGAAAAGAAGATCAGGTTTTTAGTAGGAGAGATGGTGTTCAACAGAGGGAAAATTAGAGGAAAGTCCGCGAATGTTGCAAAAGTTAATGGAAAGAGTAGCAGGCTGAGGTCCAGGTAATTCTGAGGGGTCGTCAGGGGAATGTCGGGCAGGTTTCCCTCACCCCCCACCCTTGGGACTCCGAGGCTGGGCTAGAGTTCATCATCTTTGTAAAACAATAATGGTTAACAGTGCCTACCAGTCAGCCTGTCATATCTCGTCACCAATTGACTGTTTACATAAATTATAATATGTTAACCCTCTGGATATTATGACGCATTTTGACAGTTTAAGCTGGCTATTCTTATAATATTTTATTCAGATTAGGAAGGTTATGAGGAAGTCAGAGGGTTATTTGAGATAGTTTTTGGCCTCATGGATCCCACAGATCTTTCAAAACCTACATAATATCGTCTAATGATAGCCAGAATAAACTGTTAAAATAAGTCATGATCTTGAAAGGGATAAGGGGGTAGTGCTTGTTGGTTTGTCTATGTACTGTATGTATGTATTTTTTTATTTTGTGAGTTTCCTCGCTAGATCTCTATCAAGCCAATGCATTACCCAGACCCCCTTTCAAGATACATTTTTAAATTTTTCGGTAGAAAACTGTTCCAGCCGAAGGCCGGTTCCTTCTAAAATTACAGGCTCGGTATTGCTGGCCATGAAAAAATCGACACCTAAATGGTAGGGAAAGTCTAAATATTGACAAAGAAATGGGGTTAAAGGTCTAAATATCGCCAAACTAATGGAACGAACGTCTTAAAATCTTAAAACTAATATGCTAAGCATGAGGGAGAAGGAGAGCCAGAACAAAGCTAGTACCTGCCCCTTATAAGTGTTTCTGAGTGACCTTCCCCCCCCCCCCCCCCAGTACTCTATCTATCCAGTCATCGTCAGTATCGACCAGTCATCCAGTAGTATTTCGTCATCATCTGCCCGTGTACAGTCGGCCTATTAAGTGATCTCTCGGCACCAAGTATATTTTGATCAATAATTGGTATCAGCAATATCTGAAACTTGATGTATTCGTTTCGAGTGGGATATACAGACATTTTCCTACACTTATCCACCTTATTCAACATCTGACAGACATTAATACAGCCTATAGTGATTCAAACGTAATGGCAGCTGAGACATGACATATAAGCGCGACCGTACATAGATTATGTCTATACTTGTTTACAGACAAACAGCCAGACAGAAAACGGAGGTGAATACATAATCTCCGTACAATTGAGTTGGTGGAGGTAATTATGAAAGCTTGGTCTTGTTATGAAGCAAAAATATGGTATAGTCCATTCATTATATGTAGGCTAGAAACCGTGACTCTTAACCCCTAAAACTCTAATAGGGCTAGAACAAATGGGCTGTATAATTATGTCCACACCTACTCCCTGGCCGACCCTTCTTAAATGGTAGAACTATTATCTCGATGAATCTTGTCATTTCTGAGTTATGTAGGTTAGTGGTCAAGATGTGTGGCTTACCTATAGTGAATGGACTATAGTATAATATATTTGTAGTAAGAATCGTGAAAACATTACCATCGGGTGAAAGTAAACAGAGTAGAGTCATATCCCTATATCAACTTGCTCAGTCAATTCTAGTCTGTGTAGGCAACTGCTTTTTATTTAAGGGGAGATTGGTTATTTTTGGGGGTCTATATATTTATGTATTCATTTATTTATTGTTTTAATTTCCTCCCTAGACCTCCATCAAACTTAAAAAAAAAAAAAACATCCATTAGATTCCCCTTGGAGATTAATTTATACTTTTGTAGTTACAAAAAATGTCACGGCCGAAGGCCGGTTCCTCCACAATTACAGGCTCGCTAAGACTCGCCAGGAGTAAAAGCGACACCTAAAGGGCACAGAAGGTCTTAACATTGACAAATAAATGGAGAAAAAGGTGTTAAAATCGACCACCTAATTGGGCAAATGTCTTAAAATGTCAAAACTAATGGAGGATAAGCATGAGGAAGAAAGGGGACCAGAAAAACGGCCCGTCTCCCCTTAAGTCAAGAATTATTCATACCATTCAATATCTCAGTCCCTATCACAGCCTGTTTTACAATGGCATTCGTTTTATTTTTTTTCTATGTGTATGGAGTAGACAAAAGGCAGGTTGCCTGGTAGCGTGTGTCTCCCTCAAAGCAAAAGAGTGACAGAGCCAAATTCAAGGAACGTTAAGTCAAAATGCCTGGACACACGAAGTTTAAAGCAGTCTAAGTCATAGGATGAAGGAAAGATGGATTGAGGGAGAGAGTTCCAGAGTTCACTTGTTGAGTAGAAGAAAGACTGAGAAAAATTATCAATTCTTGGGATGGAGAGCTGGACAAAATAGAAGTGGGACTGTGTTGAACGGCGGGTGCCTCGCACTCGCCAGACGGGAGGGGGTATACATTGACAGAGCTCTGAAGAACACTGGTTGTTGTAATAGCGATAGAAGAGTGAAAGCGGTAGTATCTGATCTTCCATTCCACGGTGTAGCAAGCCCCTGCATTCTTGCCAGTCACCTATACTATGTTTCATTTCATCTGACGGTAAATTGAATCCCTTAGCATCTAATTTATCGATACTTAATGTAAAAATATATAACAAACTTGTCTCTTGCATCCTATTGAGACCAGGTTTATATAATAACACCATATTTCACTAGACAATCTTCAAAATAACTGAGAAATCTTGATGGGAGTTTTGCAATTTACCGTCAGTTGATTAGAAACATAGTATAGTTATTTATTCCGAACCTCACTCCACTGTATTGAACGCAATCAATTATGACACTCACTTCCAGTCTGTATTTGATCTCAACAAACTATCTCGATCACTTTCAGTTTTAATTCTTATTTGACTATCAGTAAGGTTACGAAATTTCTAGTGTGTCTTGATACCGCTAGACGACATGTTTACCTTCTATTTTACTTATAGGGCTCAAATAGGTAAATGCGATATCAATAGACCCTCTGAATACCATTGGTCCTTCTGAAACTCCATAACATCGTCTAATTATAGTCAGACTCCTAGGTAAAAAGGTGTCATCGTACTGAAGAGGTTAAATAATTTGTTGCCACTCTAAGTCCTTCTCACGTCGTATTTTTTGCCTATGAAAGCATTGTTTCTATTGACCAATTATCCTATATCAGTAGATTTTAAGGGGAGATGGATCGCTTCTCTGGCCCCCTTTCTCCCTCATGCTTAACCCCTTTAGTTTACGATTGTATGACGTTTGGCTCATTAGTATGGCGAATTTAAGACTATTCGCCCCATTTCTTTGTCAATATTAAGAATGTTCGTGTCATTTAGGTGTCGCTTTTTTCCTGGCGAGCAATATCGAACTTGTAATATATAAGAAACCGGGCTTCGACCGGAACAATTTTATATCTAAACATTTACAAATTTATCTTGAAGGGGAGTCTTGGGGATGTATCTGTTAAGCTTGATGGAGGCCTAGGGCGGAAAACTAGAGAAATAATACATACCGTCCCTCCTTAATAATACATACCGTCCCTCCTTAATAATACATACCGTCCCTCCTTAATAATACATACCGTCCCTCCTTAATAATACATACCGTCCCTCCTTAATAATACATACCGTCCCTCCTTAATAATACATACCGTCCCTCCTCAATATATAGTATTTATTCCAGCTGATCAAAAAACCGTTTCATAACAAAGCACATTCGTAAATATATCATACTACAAATCACAGATCAATAAAGAGTTTAATTGGTTGACTGTACATTAACATCAACATGCTTAACCCTTTTAGTATCCGTGTCATTATGTTTGATATATTCTGGCAACTATTAAACAATTTTATTCAACTTAGGAAGGACCTATAACCATGAAAAAAAGTTGCATACGCTCTCAAATAACCCTTTTAGCTACCACAGATCCCTTCTAATCTAAATAAATATCGTCTATTAGTTGCCAGAATAAGTTTAAAATGACGTCGCCGGTACTGTATGGGTTAATATAGCATACTATTACACTTTGTTTGTTTTTTTCAACCGACGGTAAATTGCAAAGTTTCTATAAAGATTTCTCCGTTGTTTTGAAGATATTGTATTGAAATATGGTGCTAATTATTAAATCTTTGGTCCTAATATGATGCAGAAACATAATAGTTTAATATTCTTCCATTACGTATCGATAAATTAGCTGCTAAGGGATTCAATTTATCGCCAGCTGAAAAGAAACAGAGTATAATGTCTTCAATCCAAACACTTACCGAGGCACTACGAGACAGTCTAACTGCGGTGATCTCAGCTCATGTAACTTAATGCCCCTTTCCCACTGGTGAGACAAATCACGACTTTCGTCGCCGACACCAATAAATTGGCACATTCGTGACATGTCTCAACACCTCTCATGAACAATCGTTTGACTCTCAAGGCCTCTCAAGGCCTCGCAAGGGCCTTCGCAAATGTTCGCACAGTTCAAAATTTTGGAGGAGGACTTACGAGGATTGGTTACCCTCGCAAGCATTGTCGAGCATCGCCGAAGGGATCTGCGAGGGTATCTGCGATCATCTGCGACATTGGCGAGACATCGCGGAGGGTTTCGCATAAAAAAAACTTTGCAACGCTGCATGGATGCTCACCGATGCTCTGCTCGCCGATGCTCTCAGATGTTCCGAGAACATCGACGATGCCAAAGAGCACCTTCGGCGAGGTGGGAGAGAAAGAAAAAAAACGAGGAGGGAGAGAAAGAGAAAACAGCGAGGTGGGCTCAATGTTTAAGCTCGGATCACACATACCCGACCTGAGCTCCTGTCCTTCCCCGACCACTGAAAACGTATGCAATCGTTCAAGGACTCCGACATAAACGGGTATGGTCTGTTCATGAACGTACAGTGACGCCACAACACGGGTCGCGGCGGCGAGGGAGCCGAACATTATTGACATACCTAAAATAAACGGATCAGGACGGACCAACCGCCAAAATCGGTTCAAGGGCGGGTCACCCACGTGACTGGTCAGCGCATAGGCGCCGTGTATAAGCGTCTATGCGCCGCATAGACGCTACCAGACGTAGTCTATGACCCGACCAAAATATTTGAAAGTTGAGACTGCGACGTGCCAACGTCGCCTCACGTGATCACCCCGCGCGTCCCCGCTAGTCCCTGCCCACCAAGCGTCCATAAAAGAGCCAGCCGCGTGTGGTCCTATCTCAGTTCCCAAGCCGCCGTCAAAATAAAAAATCCCTCAAGTGGAAATCTGCCCTTATTAATACTGTATAGTAGCATGCAGTTGGCTTGCATCTTCGTAGGTTTAATTGTTAATTTGTACATTTGTTGGTAGAAAAATTTAAATTTTAACCCGCTGAGTGCCAGGGACGTATATATACGTCCTCGCCGAAAAAAAATCGTAGCAGCGAAACGACTGCACCTATGGCTTTCATATTTATACCACATGTACCTTACCCTTTTGGCTACCCATCACAAAAATCCCAAATCCCTCCTCCCACCCACTCGCTGACTGTCGGTCCCATCAGAAGGAAAAAAAAGGAAAATCTGTGGTGGCGAAACGACTGCACCAATCGGTTCCATATTTGTGTGACAAGTCCCTTACCCTTCTGCCTTCCCCCCACCACACCCCCAACCGCCTCCAACCACCCACTTCCAGCGTATCCGTACGAAGATAAGGAAAAAAAGGAAAATCCGTGGTGGCGAAACTACCTCACCAATCGGCTTCATATTTGTAACATGAGTCAATTAAGCTTCTACCTTCCCCCACCATCCCCCAAACCACCCTCCCACGACCCTCCTACCCATACATTCCGATACCATAAAAGTCTCTGTAGTCTATAGTGTCTTTTCAGCTACTTTCGGGACCATCGGGGACCTGATTTCTGGCGAAAATGGACAAGGGGAGTGTTTTTTTTACCATTATCCTTCCTTTCTCTCCCAACTTGATAGATTTAGCAAAAAAAAAAAAAAAAAAAAACTCTGGCACTGTCAGAAGCACACCGTAAAAATTAGCTGGCACTCAGCATGCTGGTTGAGACTGAGGTGTCTCTGTGCCACGCCCCAATATATATGCATGATGGGGGCCATCGCCGACGACACTGCGTCCATCATATTGTGGTCGCAGTGTCGTCGCAGTTCCGTCACAGTGCGTCTCAGACAGGTCGTATTCAGACTTATTAGGTCGCCTTCCAAAGGGACTGGTCGTGGCACCAAGTCGCCGCCCATGATCCGTCTGCCAGGGCGGTCACGTGTTGAGATCTCCGTCCACTAGCCGTGCATGCGCCGTCTTCCGGGGCGGTGACGTGTTGAGGTCGGGCATCAGGGCCACACGTGGCCACTCGGGCCCACTCGGGACACAAGGTCATCCGTTTGATGCCGTCCAACAGTTTTTGGTGGTCGGGGAAGGACGGGAGCTCAGGACGGGTATGTGTGAGCCGAGCTTTAGCCTAATTGAGCCCACCTCGCTGTGTTTTCTTTCTCTCCCTCCTCGTTTTTTTTTCTTTCTCTCCCTCTCTCTTTGCCTATAATCCGTTCGGCCCCGTTCAGCCTACTGTTTTAAGACGTTTACCCCCATCCAGGTTTCAATATTTTCCTGGTGAGGGGTAGCGAGCCAACATATATATATTTTTGTTTTTGGGTCATTTTTCTGGTCCCCTTTCTTCCTCATGGTTAACCCCATTAGTTTTCATATTTGGGGGATGGTGGGGGGAAGGTAGAAGGGTTAATTGACTTGTTACAAATATGAAGCCGATTGGTAAGGTAGTTTCGCCACCACGGATTTTCCTTTTTTCCTTTTCTTCGTACGGATACACTGGAAGTGGGTGGTGGGAGGGAGGTGGGGGTGTGGTGGGGGGACGACAGAAGGGTAGGGGACTTGTCACACAAATATGGAACCAATTGGTTCAGTCGTTTCGCCGCCACATATTTTCCTTTTTTTTCATTGTGAGGCGACCGATAGTCAGCAAGTGGGTGGGGGGAAGGGGTTGTGTTGCTGGTGGCAAGAAGCCAGAAGGGTAAGGTACATGTGGTAGAAATATGGAAGCCATAGATGCAGTCGTTTTCCTGCTACGATTTTTTTTCGGCGAGTCCGTATATATACGGACCTGGCACTGGGCGTGACAAGACCCTAGTCCGTATATATACGGACCTGGCACTCTGGGGGTTTTAAGACGTTTACCCCCATCCAGGTTTCAATACGCCGAACCATCGCTTGAATCGCCGAAGATGTCGCAGAACATACGGCCAGTTTTCTTTCATCCTCACATGATTTCGCAAGATATTTTTGAAAATGTGACATGCCTCGCAGAGGTCATCGACGAAACATCGCTCACTTCGCCGATAACGTCGCAGAAGGTCGGCGATTGCGTCGCCGCATCGGCGACATCTTCGCTGAGTATAATTTGTCATCTGTTTGTAACGGTCAAAATCATGAACGTCGCACGTATTCTTGCGAATTTGACAAAACTAAGTCATCGGCGACGAAAATCGTGACTTGTCTCACCAGTGGGAAAGGGGCATAAGAGGGGTGACCTGCTTTTGTTCTCTCCTTTCTCTCTTTTTCTGACTTGTATCCATTCGGTTCCATTCAGCCAACTGTTTTAAGACGTTTACCCTCATGAAGGTGTCGATTTCTTCCTGGCGAGCGATAGCGAGCCAGCATTGTATGGAGAAATACGGCTTCGCCAGAGACATTTTTCTATCGATAAATGTACAAATTTAGCTTGCTGTTAACATTTTGTTTTAAAATATGCTGGCGAGAGGTAAAGAAAATCGACACGTGGATAGGGATAAATGTCAAAACAGTATGCTGAATGGGGCCGAATGGATACAACCCAGAGAGAGAGAAAAAAACCCCAGATGGGCTCCCTTAAACTACCCTTATCTCACCCAGTCACTGCCACGTAGTTACTTTCAGTTTCAACCAGTTACTATCCCATTTCTCTATTTCAACCCCAGTTTTTTTATTTGTCCAGTCACCTTCTATCTCACCCAGTCAGTCACAGTCTCCTTTACTTTCAATCAGTTAATATCTCATCTCACATTTGAACCCGGGTCTCTTCCATCATAATACATCCATAATACACCCTAAAGCTACCATAACCATCCTCATAATCATAATCACCACTACAACAACAACCACCACTATTACAACCAATACTACCAATCATCACTAAACCCTCCACCTCTAAGACCTAGCATCATCATAACCACTGCGATTAATACCCACAATCACCACATCTGTCAACCACAACCAACTGCAATAGAAACCATCACAACCAATGCATTGGACCTGTTTTGCATGTCTATTACCCTCATCTAGTGCTGTCAGCCACAGGAAATTATGAGATTATAACAACTACAACCACACTCACTATACCAGCAATTACCACATTACAACCCTCCACCAACACCTTCTACATCCCATAACAATAACAGTTACCGCCACTTCAAGCATACTTCACCACTTCACCACTTCAACTACAACACAAACCAATTGCCAACCAATACAAATAACCAGTCTCGCCACAACCGCAACTACATCCACCACAACTTATCCCACCACCACCCCAGCACCACATCTACCACCACCACCACATCAACCACAACCATCCCACCACAACCAATGCACCGGAGCTGTCTTGCCTGCCTCTCCCCCTCATATGTTGCTGTCAGCCATAAACAAGTATGTGGGATTATTTAATGTCCAGTGTAGCGAGAAGGGTACTGGACTGCAACGAATGGTGGTGGGGTGTGGTGGTGTGGAGGTGTGGAGGTGGTAGGGAGGTGTGGTATGGTGTGGTGAAATATGCTAGCGTGGTGTGGTGGTGTGGCTATGTGAGGTGGGGTGTGGTGAAATGTGCTGGTGTGATGGGGGTAGTAAGGTGTGGTGTGGTGAATTGTGCTAGTGTGATGTGGTGATGGGTGTTGTGATGTGTGGTATGGCGATGTATGGTGTGGTGTGGTGATGTTAGGTGTGATGTGGTGTGATGAAAAGTGCTGGTCGGATGTGCTAGTGAGGTGTGGTGAAATGTGCTTGTGTAGTGTGGTGATGTGAGATGTGGAGTGGTGTAGTGAATAGGCTGGGGGATATGCTGGTGAGGTGTGGTGTGTTAAAATGTGCTGGTGTAGTGTTGTGTGGAGTGGTGTGGTGAAATAGGCTGTGGGGGGTGGTGGTAGTGAGGTGTGGTGGGGTGAAATGTGATAGTGGGGTGTGGTGTTGAGTGTTTTCGCAATTAATTCTCTACTACTTAACCCATTGGCTGCGGGTGATGTTCCAGAACGCATAGGCAATTTAGATCAAATTCCAGGCTCTAAAAGCCTGCAAAAGCCGTAGAAATCTAGTGTCAGTGGGCGGGAGCGTGAGGGACCTCCGTCCGACCCTCAGAGCAGCCAGCCGCTCACTGAGGTAGACTGTGGTCTTGCGCGGCTGTCTCGACAGTGTTGCATTTCTCTTCTCATAATCTGCTCTCAGATCGCCAGTATGGCTTCCTTAACCCAGGAGCTGCGGGAAGACTCTTAAGAGTTTCCCCGGGCGACTGCGGGAAGACTCTTAAGAGTCTGGGAAAAAAGAAATCTATTTAAAACACCCCAATTTTTTTTTTTTTTTGCCCCTGGGCCATGCCAAATATCACTCCTCCACCTCCCCTCCTTCCCCACTTTCCTCACCTCCTTCAGTTATCACCTATTTTCCCTGTTATTCCCTTATTCTGTGGTCTATTTTCGTGCTAACATTAGCGAGTTGCAAGCAGGGCATTGTCATCACTGTTACCAAGCGAGTGCAAGAGAGAGAGAGAGAGTATCGATCGACAGTCTCTATCCAGACGTGGGGAAAAGTGGAGGGGAGGGAGGTTGCCTCAGCCATACATTATGTAACTCCCGGCCTGTATCGTCGATTTTGACCATCCAAACGCTGTTTCCACTTGTTTTATTGTTGTAACAGGTTAATACCTTTATAATCAACCTATAATAGGTGCATATAGATAAGTATTAATGCTATTTATGGTAAAATAACGATGTTAGTGATGGGAACAGCTCAAATATGTGCGCACAGGAGTGTGGTGTCTCATACCCCCCATGCGCACGTCTTAGGTTAAAGGTCGCTCTACTGGTGATCTTCTTTCATATCTTACTAACTCTTGGTCATCTAACTTTCAGGACTTCGGTGAGACTTTTTCTGTTGCACTAGACATATCGAAGGCCTTCGATAGAGTCTGGCACAAATCTTTAATTTCCAAACTGCCCTCCTTCGGTTTCTGTCCCTCCATCTGTGCCTTTGTCTCTAATTTCCTTTCCGGCCGTTCCATAGCTGCGGTTGTGGACGGCCATCGCTCATTTCCTCACCCTATCAACTCCCATGTTCCTCAGGGTTCTGTCCTATCTCCTATTCTCTTTCTAAATTTCATAAATTATCTTCTCAACTGTACATCCAGTCCCATCCATTCGTATGCAGACGACTCTACCTTACACCATACAATTAGTTTTCCAGAACGCCCCAGCCAGCAGTCCATCAAAAGTAAACGTAATGAAGCCATAAAATACTTATCTTCTGATCTAGCTACTATTTCCAATTGGGGTAGAGAAAACCTTGTTGCATTTAATGCTTCCAAAACTAAATTTATTCATCTTACTACCCGTCAGGAACCTCAAGAGGACTATCCCTTATTCTTCAACAATATAAAAATCAACCCTTCATCTTCTCTCAATGTTCTCGGTGTCTCTTTTTCTTCTGCTCTCACTTGGAAAGACCATATTACCAGTCTCGCTAAGGCAGCCTCCCAGAAGCTGGGTGTGCTCAACCGCCTCAAGGGGTTCTTTACCCCTGTGCAGCTTCTTGCTCTGTACAGGGGCACAGTGCGTCCTTGTATTGAGTATTGTAGACATGTGTGGGGAGGATCCTCTCACACCGCATTCCTAGATAAAGTAGAAAGGAAAACCTTTTGGATCATTAACTCCCATCCACTCACCAGCTCTCTGCAATCTGTCTCTCTTCGCCACAATGTTGCATCTCTCTCTCTATTCTATCGCTACTACAATAATCAGTGTTCCTCGGAGCTTTCCCAGTGTATACCACCTCCTCTATGTAGGGGACGTAGTACCCACCTTGCAACACAATCCCACCCCTACTCTGTGCAACTCTCCAACCCATGAGTGAAACGCTATTCTCAGACTTTCTTCTATTCAACTGCTGAGCTCTGGAACTCTCTCCCAGAATCAGTCTTTCCCTCTTCCTATGATTTAAATTGCTTCAAACTCTGTGTGTCCAGGCATTTTAGCTCGAACGTCCCTTGCTTTCGCCCCTGTCACTCTTTGAAATCTGGGGGAGGCACTCGCTGCAGGCAGTTATGCCTTTTGTCTCCCTCATTCACATAGAGAAAAAAAAAGAATTAGCGAGTTTTCCCGAATGTCTATGGCAACGCTGCGGGTGAACCCCGCCACCTACGAAGCTCGTTCTGGTGTAATTTTGAAGCTATTTTCGCCTAGTTTTGGGCAGAGTACAGTTCATTTAATGCAGATAGTTCATTAAATGCAGATAGTTCATTAATCATTTAGGAGTGCCTGAATATGCGCTAAATAGCGCAAATAAGCCCGCAGCATAAGGGTTAATCTTCGAAATTTTGTCGACACTAGAATGCTCGATTGTAATAATAAGATAATTAACTAGTGAAACACAGGGATTGAAATACTGTATGTGTTAAGTTCTCCCTTCATATTGGCCTACCCACTTCCATAATTTTATTACCATCCTCCCTCTTCCATACCAGTTATCTCCCCCTCTAATCATATCTCTCCTTTCATTTTACCCCTTCGCATGTAATGTCATCTCCTTCTCTCCCATACCCTCCTATCACCTACCTCTCTCCCATTTATTGCCATCCCCTCCTCTTCCCTGCCCTCTCTCTCCCTTCATAACCCCTTTTCATTTATTGCCATCGCCACCTCTTCCATATATACCTCTTCCGTACCCATATATCATCTCGCTCCCTTCCATTTATTGCCATCCCCTCCTCTTCTATACCTCTTCCCTGCCCTCTCTTACCATCTCTCTCCCTTCATATACCCATTTTCATTCATTGCCATCGCCACCTCTTCCATACCTCTTCCGTACCCATATATCATCTCGCTCCCTTCCATTTATTGCCATCCCCTCCTTTTCCATATCACTATCTCCTCTTATCTCTCATCTATCTTCATCGCTTCCCTTCCCAACCTTTCTTCTCTTCTCTGCTCTTCCTCCTTTTCCAATGTCTCTTCTTTCTTCTCCTTGTTTCCCTTTCTCCTCTTCTCTTCCTATCCGCCTCTCTTTGTATCTCGTCTTTCTCTCTTTCTTCTCTGTATTTCCATCTCTCTTATAATCCCCATCTTCGCTCGTCTCCTGCCCTCCCTTGGTACCTTTCCTTCCCGTCTCTCCTTTTCCCCTCATTATTCTTTTCTTTTCTTCATCCCATTCTCTTTTTTCCTCTCCTTTCGTATACTCGTCTATCTCCTTTCCCCTCCCGTCTTCTCCTACTCTACTCTTCTCATATTTCCTCTCCTCTTTTATTATTCTTTCCATCCCGTCTCTCCTCTCCTCTTCTATCTATTCTCCCATCTCTTCCTCTCCTACCGTCACGTTCTCTCTTTGCTCTTCTTTTCCTCTCCTCTCCTATAGGAGACAGTGCGTCAACAGCACTTCGCCCGCCGCTTGAAAGTTTACCATATTTTGAGTATTATATTGCTCATTCCTTTATTTGTTTGCACGAGCTGTAGCTAAGAGCTACTGAAACCGCCTAGTAGTTGTTTTGCATGTTATTTTGCTTTGTTTTTGACTGATAAACGTTTGTTTATCGAGACTGCAATTGTTTACATTAGTACCGGGTAGTGACGATCGACGCAGTATTGTAAACAAACTGTTTGCTTGTTCCATATTATATTGGTCTAGCCCTTGCTATAGTAATGTTTGCCCTCACTGTAGTTAAGTGCTTCGTAAATCACCCAGTAATTATCTTGCATGACATTGTACCTGTATTTTTGATTGATAAACGTTTGTTTATCAAAATTATCTTTGCCAAATAGAGCGCCGCCGCCGACACCAGCGCCACCTGTGTATGCATAAACAAATTAACCCTATTTAAGCGCATTTCAGATACTTGCCATCATATTAATAGCCTTAATAGGCCTAATACACTCTTGTCATGGATATTACCAATTCCATTAGATTTTTGTGTCTACCACTGTACACTGTACAGTGCCCGGCGTGTACAGTATACTGTATACTAACTACTATTTTTTTTTCCACTTTCTCACTAGGTTAATTTAACCTCCCATTCACATTTACTTTTGTACATTCTAGTAAATCTTGCGCCGTCATTTTTCTTTTCATTCCAGGTGTATTATTGACTTGATGTAAATGTAAAATGTTCAGGCTTTAATTGTATTATAAGTGAAGTGATTTAAAGTGAGTGCAGTGAATTAAGTTATTTGAAGTGTGTGAAGTGAATAAAGTAATCTGAATTGAGGCAAGTGATTAGAAGTGAGTGAAGTGATTTGAGGTTTTGTTATTGTTACCATGTCTCGCGCCTGCACGACCTGTTCCTCTTCCGGTAGGTTTGCCTGCCCCGAGGTTAATGTCTGCCGATTCTGCCAGCTCCGAGAAGATTTGGCAGCTAAACTGGATGAAGCATACATCAAGATTAACGCCCTCACCAAGAAGCTGGAAACACTCCAAGAATTTGCAACGCTTAACGTAGGAGTATCATCAAATGAAGCAATTTTTACTATGGCAGCATCTTTCAACAGCCCTACGCCTGATACCAGCTTCAGCACCACATCAGGAAAATTCAAGTGATGACTCTGCTCTCCCTCAGGACAACTTCTGCGTTGTGAGAAACAATGTTCGCCCCATCGCAAGGAAGATCATCACCGAAACCATTGCACTCAATCAGTGCAAACTGACCGAGAAATTTACGAACAAATTGCAGATGTAAGTAACTCACAAGATACCGTAATTTTTGGCGACTTTAATTTACCTGTGACCAAGTGGGGCGATACTCTTACTTCACACTCCGGACATGACTTGTATACGAACTTGCAAGAGAGTTCGCTTTATCAATTTGTTCGAATGCCGACCCGTGGTAATAACGTTCTTGACATTGTACTTGCAACAAAAGAAGAATTGATAGAGAATTTGAATGTTGGTGATGAATTCAGTAACAGCGACCATCGTACGATAACTTTCACTTTAAAGTTTACTAGTAACGAACCAAATAGTAGCATCGAAAAAGTCCCTAATTTCAAGAAAGCAAACTTCCATAAACTTAGAGCTATGTTTAAAGAAACTGACTGGAGCTTTTTAATTAACAATAACGACATAAATACATCTTGGAAGTTATTCGAAACCACTTACCTAAAAGCAGTGCAAGACTGCATACCATCGAAAATACGGCGTCCAGGCCATAATAATAAGCCCAAATGGTGGAATAAAGATATTTCAAACTGCCTGCTTGCTAAAGCTAATGATAGATTAAAATCCTCACAAAATGACGAAGAACGGGTGAAATTTGTAGAGCTACGACGCAAAGCCAAAAAGTTAATTAAGCAAAGTAAAAAGACCTTAGAGTTACATATTGCGAATCAAAGTAAAACAAACCCGAAAGAATTCTATAGTTATATCAGAAAGAAAAAAGTAGTTACTTCAACTGTTGGACCGTTAGTCGATGAAAAAGGAGAATACACCAAAGACGAAGTACAAATGAGTAATGCCCTCAATACCTTCTTTGCATCAGTTTTTACAACAGAAGACCTCAGTGATATCCCTACACCATCGCCGATTCAGATTGATAATTCAGATGTTCTAAGCAATATCACCGTTACAGAGAGAGAAGTATTGAATTGTTTAGATAAACTCAAGGTAAATAAAACGCCAGGACCTGATACAATCTCGCCTAGAGTTCTAAAGGAAGCTAAGAATGAGCTCTCCAAACCACTGACATTACTATTCAATAAATCCTTGCAGTCTGGAACTATGCCTGATCAGTGGAAGCTAGCCAACGTAACACCGATATTCAAAAAAGGCAGCAAATCCCTACCCAGTAACTATCGTCCAATTAGCTTAACCTCAGTTGTATGTAAAATGCTAGAAACGGTCATACGAGACAGACTCGTAAATCACTTAGAGGAAAATAACATACTTAAAGATACTCAACACGGCTTTCGTAAAAAACGTTCCTGTTTAACAAACCTCTTAGACTTCTTCCACGATATCCTCAACCTCTACGATGAGAGTAAAGCTGTAGATATTATATACCTTGATTTTCAAAAGGCCTTTGACAAAGTTCCCCACAAACGTTTACTGCTAAAACTAAAAGCGCATGGAATACAAGACGGTGTGTTGAAATGGATAGAAAATTGGCTCAGCAACAGAAAGCAAAGGGTAGTCATAAACGGTAAGGCATCTAAATGGACCAATGTAAGTAGCGGGGTACCCCAGGGATCGGTACTAGGACCAATTCTCTTTCTAATTTACATCAACGACATAGATGAGGGTCTCACCTGCACAATCTCAAAATTTGCTGACGATACAAAAATTGCAAATAGCGTACTCTCAAAAGAACAAGTTGACGATATGCAACACAATCTAGATAAATTGTCATGTTGGGCCCAAATTTGGCAAATGAGTTTCAATGCGGATAAATGTAAAGTACTACATGTCGGATACCTAAATGAGAAAGCAAACTATTCGATGAATGGCACTCAGCTTAAGAATGTAAACAGAGAAACTGATCTGGGAGTAACAATATCGAGTAACCTAAAACCGAGTCAACAATGTTCAGAAGTTGTTAAGAAGGCAAACAAAATAATTGGCTTTATAGGCAGGTCATTTGAGCATAAATCCAAAGAAGTTATCCTAACCCTTTACAATTCCTTAGTCCGCCCTCTTCTGGAATACTGCGTTCAATCCTGGTGCCCTTATTACCAAAAAGATATAAACAAGCTAGAACGAGTTCAACGTAGAGTTACCAAAATGATACCTAGCCTAAAGAACAAACCATACGAAGAGCGTCTTAGAGAATTAAATCTATTTCCTTTAACCCAGCGCAGATTAAGAGGCGACTTAATTCAAGTGTTCAAAATCATCAAAGGCATCGACAATATGAACTGTAGTAAGTACTTCACTATCGACCAATCTAATTACAATTATTGGTAAATCTTTTAACTTGCACGAATCTAAGAATTTCTTCTTCAATCGAGTTGTCAACTTGTGGAATGGGCTTCCCCGAGACGTTATAGACTGCAGCACCGTTGATTCATTTAAATTCCGCCTAGACAAATATCTCGCATCAAACCCGCGACTGACTGCGTTTGTAAATGAATAACTTTATCCTCCCCTCAGTTACTAACCCATATGTCCCCTACTAACTTCCTAGTCCTGCCACGTTAGTGGCAGGGCAGTAGTTCCCTTTCCAATGTTCCCTTACCCACTCTAAACCACTGTTTGGACACTTGATCCTCAGTGTTTTGGAGGACAAGCAACCTAGAAGGGTCACTAGATCTGTTGTTGCTTGATTTCCTTTGTACTCCTTTGTACTCCTTTGTACTTTGTACCATGTCCCAGAACCGATACCAGATTCTTGCGGACATAGATGAAGAAGAAGAAATAGAAAAAATTTGGCTCGTAGGAGATTCCATGGTTCGTGGACAACTTAACGAGTTCTGCGTCAGGGAACCAGGACCAGGAAGCGCTTCTCTATCCCTGGTGGCGGTGTGGACGACGTTGCAGCTGCAGTCAACAAAGTTCGAAGTCAGCCCCCTCACGCACAATGTACGTCATTCATGTTGGATCTAATGACGTGCAGCGGACCCGATCAGAGGACCTCATGCTCGAATACCGGAAGCTGATTCAGACGTATAAGGAAAAGTCACGTAGAGTCATCATATCAGGGATCATCCCCAGGATCGGTGTGAAGAACAGATTCTTCAACATGGCCACTAGCGTAAATCGTCGACTAGCTGAACTCTGCAGGGAGGAAAACATTGGATTCATCAATACCTGTGATGCGTTCTACCGTGAAGATTATCTGTGTGTAGCGGATGGAGTTCATCTAAACCAGGTGGGAGCAGCAAGATTTGGCTGCCTGCTTCACGACGCAGTAAAGGATTTTCGAAAAAGAAGCAGAGCCAACCAAGGACCACCAGGGACGAGGATCGAGGCCCGAGGACCACCAAGGACGAGGATCGAGGACCGTGGACCACTAGCCACGATGATCGAGGACCGAGGACTACCAGGGACGACGATCGAAGACAGCGAGGACCGAGGACCACCAGAGACGATGAGCGAGGACAGCGAGGACCGAGGACAACCAGGGACGAGGATCGAGGATAGCGAGGACCGAGGACAGACAGGTACATAAATGTAGATCCGACCAGAACCAGGAATTTTATTAACCCCCCAGACATAAGCTGCTAACTTACTGATGGGGTGGCGGAGAGCCCGGTATTTCCCTCAAACCACTTTTTCTGACACTGAGGTACCGGTAGAAGTCAGAGGTATTTGGGGTTGCTATCAACCGACAGATTTTGATCGAACTTACCTAACTTACTGAGCTCAATATGACGCAAATGCGTCATACCGGTATATAACTTACTTATTGAGCTATTTCACTAAGTTTATATGATGCGATCGCGTCATATGATTCTCTTGGGCACACCGCCATATGACGCGATCACCTCATAGATGTAGGAGGGGTTTAAAGAACGTTCCCTGAATTCTAAATCAACAACATTTAAGTTTTTTTATGCAAACGCTCGTAGCATGCGCAATTCATTTTCAGATTTAGAGGAACTAGTGTTTACAAAAAATTACTATGTTATTGGCATAACAGAATCTTGGCTCAATACGGAAGACAGAGACTTCTTAGCAGAGTATTCACTTCCCGGTTATGTAATGTTTGAGAAATTCCGAATAAATAAAAATGGAGATGGAGTTTTATTTTATATCAAAGAAAGTCTTAACCCGTCGACCCTCTTGTTAAAACCTCAAATTGTGAATGCCGACACATCCTTTGTGCTAATAGAGAATAATAAAGGTACACAAATAATACTTGCATTAATATACAGGCCTCCAGCTCAATCAGTACAAACTGACCGAGAAATGTATGAGCAAATTGCAGACGTAAGCAACTCGCAGGATACCATATTTTTTGGCGACTTCAATTTAGCTGTGGCCAAGTGGGGAGATGGTATTACTTCACACTCTGGACAAGACCTGTATGCAAACTTGCAAGAGAGTTCGCTATATCTATTTGTTAGATCTCCAACCCGTGGAAATAACGTCCTTGACCTTGTACTTTCAACAAAAGAAGAATTGATAGAGAATTTGAATGCCGGTGATGAATTTAGTAACAGCGACCATCATACGATAACTTTCAGTTTAAATTTTACTAGTAACGAACCAAATAGCAGTATCGAGAAAATCCCTAATTTCAATAAAGCAAACTTTCAATAAAGCAACAGTTACCTAAACTTATAGAAATGTTTAAAGAAACTGACTGAAGCTTTCTAATTAATAATAACGACATAAATACATCTTGGGAGGTATTCGCAAACACTTACCAAAAGTAGTGCAAGACTGCATACCATCGAAAATACGGCGTACAGGCCATAATGATAAGCCCAAAGGGTGGAATAAAGAGATTTCAGACTGTTTGCTTTCTAAAAAGTTTGCTAATGATAGATTAAAATCCACACAAAATGACGAAGAAGAACGGGTGAAATTTGTAGAAATACGACACAAAGCCAAAAAGTAAATTAAGCAAAGTAAAATGACCTGGGAGTTACATGTTGTGAAACAAAGTAAAACAAACCCGAAAGAATTCTATAGTTATATCAGAAAGAAAATAGTACTAACTTCAACTGTTGGACCGTTAGTCAATGAAAATGGAGAATATACCAAAGTCGAAGTAGAAATGAGTAATGCCCTCAATACCTTCTTTGCATCAGTTTTTACAACAGAAGACTTCAGTGATATTCCTACAGCATCGCCAATTCAAATTGATTATTCTGATGTTCTAAGCTATATCACCATTAAAGAGAGAGAAGTATTGAAATGTTTAGATAAACTCAAGGGTAAATAAATCACCCGGACCTGATACAATCTCACCTAGAATTCTAAAGGAAGCTAAGGATGAGCTCTCCAAACCACTGACATTGCTATTCAATAAATCCTTGCAGTCTGGAACTATGCCTGATCAGTGGAAGCTTGCCAACATAGCACCGATATTATAAAAAGGCAGCAAATCCCTACCCAGTAACTATCGTCCACTTAGCTTGACCCCAGTTGTATGTAAAATGCTAGAAACACTCATAAGAGACAGACTCGTAAATCACTTAAAGGAAAATAACATACTTAAAGATACTCAACATGGCTTTCGTAACAAACGTTCCTGCTTAACAAATCTCTTAGACTTCTTCCACGATATCATCAACCTCTACGATGAGAGTAAAGCTGTAGATATTATATACCTTGATTTTCAAAAGGCCTTTGACAAAGTTCCCCACAAATGTTTACTGCTAAAACTAAAAGCGCATGGCATACAAGATGGTGTGTTGAAATGGATAGAAAATTGGCTCAGCGACAGGAAGCAAAGAGTAGTCATAAACGGTAAGGCATCTAAATGGACCAATATAAATAGCGGGGTACCCAGGGATCGGTACTGGGACCAATTCTCCTTCTAATTTACATCAACAACATAGACGAGGGTCTCACCTGTACAATCTCAAAGTTTGCTGACGATACAAAAATTGCAAATAGCGTACTTTCAAAAGAAAAAGTTGACAATATGCAACACAATCTAGATAAGTTGTCATGTTGGGTGCAAACTTGGCAAATGAGTTTCAATGAGGATAAATGTATAGTACTACATATCGGATACCGAAATGAGAAAGCAAACTATTCGATGAATGGCACTCATGTTAAGAGTGTAGACAGAGAAACCGATCTGGGAGTAACAACATCAAGCAACCTAAAACGGAGTCAACACTGTTCAAAAGTTGTTAAGAAGGCAAACAAAATAATTGGCTTTATAGGCAGGTCATTTGAGCATAAATCGAAAGAAGTTATCCTAACTCTTTACAATTCCTTAGTCCGCCCTCTGCTGGAATACTGCGTTCAATCCTGGTGCCCTTATTACCAAAAAGATATAGACAACTAGAACGAGTTCAACGTAGAGCTACCAAAATTATACCTAGCCTTAATTTAAGAACAAACCATACGAGCAGGGTCTTTAGGAATTAAATCTATTTCCTATAACCCAGCGCAGATTAGGAGGCGACTTAATTCAAGTGTTCAAAATCATCAAAGGCATCGTCAATATGAACTGTATTAAGTAGTTCACTATCGACCAATCGAATTATATGCGGGGAAACGGTTGAAAAATTATTGGTAAAACTTTTAACTCGCACGAATCTAAGAACTTCTTCTTCAATCGAGTTGTCAACTTGTGGAATGGGCTTCCCCGAGATGTAATAGACTGCAGCACCGTTGATTCTTTTAAACTTCACCTAGACAAGTATCTTGCCTCAAACCCGCGGCTGACTGCGTTTGTAAATAAATAACTTTATTTTATTCTCCCCTCAGATTCATCAAGGATTATTGTGTATATTCTGTATATAATTACTAAGACGTTACTCTCTTTTCCCCAGATATACGAAAGATCACTTATAACTGTGTTATGTTACTAACCCATCTGTCCCCCACTAACTTCCTAATTCTGCCACGGACATTAGTTCCAGGGCAGTAGCTCCCTTTCCAATTTTCCCTTACCCCCTCTAAAGCACTGTTTGGTCACTTGATCCTCAGTGTTTTGGAGGACAAGCAGCCTAGAGGGGTCACTAGACTTGTTGTGTTGCTTGATTTCCTTTGTACTCCTTTGTACTCTTCGCCACTCCCCTCCATTCCACTCCTCTCGTCTCCTCCTCCCCTACCCTACCCGTCTGTCTGGTCTCCTCTTTTTCTTTTCTTTTCTTCCCTCATCTCTCTCATCTTCCCTCATCTCCCCTCATCTCCTCTCCTCTCCTCTGTTCTCCTCTAATCTCTTCTTCTGCTCCCTCCTCTGCTCCCCTCTCCTCCTCTCATCTCTCCTCTGCCCCTCTCTTTTCTTCTCTTGTCTCCTCTTCCTTTCCTTTCCCTACTGAACGTGTCCATGAAAATATAATCAACATTAATGGCTCTGTTCAATGTTTCACAGCATTAGTCTTCATCATAGTGGCTTGAAGACAACACACACGCAATACAACTAGAGTAAGTACAACTAGAGTAAGTACACAATAACCATTGAACACAAACAAAAAATCCACTCACTCAAACTAGCAGACATATTGTAAAACACACATATTTACTAACACATATACTGTACCAACACACACACACACACACACACACACACACCATCATCATCTTCATCTAGCTGTACTGTATGTCCGTATGTCGTTCTGCCGTTTTCTCAGAATTTGTGTGTTACTCTCTCTCTCTCTCTCGCTCTCCCTCTCTCTTCTACCATGAAGATATTCTATTTGTAGCAGATGGAGTCCATCTGAACCAGGTGGGAGCAGCAAGATTTGGCCGCCTGCTTCACGACGCAGTAAAGGATTTTCGGAGAAAAAGCAGAGCCAACCAAGGACCACCTGGGACGAGTTTCGAGGCCCGAGGACCACCAGGGACAAGGATCGAGGACCGTGGACGACCAGGGGCGACGATCGAGGACATAGAACTACCAGGGACGACAATCGAGGACAGCGAGAACGGAGGACCACCAGAAACAGTGATCGAGGACCGAGGACCACTAGGAACAATGATCGAGGACACCGAGGACCGAGGACAACCAGGGACGAGGATCGAGGACTGAGGGCAGATAGGTACATAAATGTAGATCCGAGCAGAACCAATAATTTGAATAAAGAGCGTTCCGTGAATTGCAAATCCAAAACTTTGAATGTTTTCTATGCAAACGTTCGTAGCATACGCAATAAATTTTCAGATTTAAAGGAAAATTACGATGTTATTGGCATAACAGAATCTTGGCTCAATACAGAAGACAGCGACTTTTTAGCAGAGTATTCACTTCCCGGTTATGTAATGTTTGAGAAAAGCCGAATTAATAGAAATGGAGGTGGAGTTTTATTTTTTATCAAAGAAAGTCTTAATCTGACCCTCTTGTCAAAACCCCAAATTGTGAACGTTGACACATCCTTTGTGCTAATAAAGAATAATAAAGGCACAAAAATAATACTTGCACTAATATACAGACCTCCAGCTCAATCAGTGCAAATTGACCGAGAAATTTATGAGCAAATTTCAGACTTAAGTAACTCGCATGATACCGTAGTTCTTGGCGACTTCAATTTACCTGTGACCAAGTGGGGATATAGTATTATTTCACACTCTGGACAAGACCTGAATGCAAATTTGCAAGAGAGTTCCCTATATCAATTTGTTAGATCTCCAACCCGTGGAAATAATGTCCTTGACCTTGTACTTTCAACAAAAGAAGAATTGATAGAGAATTTGAATGTCGGTGATGAATTCAGTAACAGCGACCATCGTACGATTACTTTCACTTTAAAGTTTAATAGTAGCGAACCAAATAGCAGCATCGAGAAAGTCCCTAATTCAAGCAAGCAAACTTTTGTAAACTTAGAGCAATATTTAAAGAAACTGATTGGAGCTTATTAATTAACAATAACAACATAAATACATCTTGGGAATCATTCACAAACACCCTACTTAAAAGCAGTGAAGACTGCATACCATCGAAAATACGGCGTACAGGCCATAAGGATAAGCCCAAATGGTGGAATAAAGATATTTCAAACTGTATGCTTGCTAAAAAGTTTGCTAACGATAGATTAAAATCCTCACAAAATGACGAAGAACGGGTGAAATTTGTAGAACTACGACGCAAAGCCAAAAGGTTAATTAAGTAAAGTAAAAAGACCCTCGAGTTACATGTTGCGAATCAAAGTAAATCAAACCCAAAAGAATTCTATAGTTATATCAGAAAGAAGAGAGTAGTTACTTCAACTGTAGGACCGTTAGTCGATGAAAATGGAGAATACACCAAAGACGAAGTACAAATGAGTAATGCCCTCAATACCTTCTTTGCATCAGTTTTTACAACGGAAGACCTCAGTGATATCCCTACACCATCGCCGATTCAGATTGATAATTCAGATGTTCTAAGCAATATCACCGTTACAGAGAGAGAAGTATTGAATTGTTTAGATAAACTCAAGGTAAATAAAACACCTGGACCTGATACAATCTCACCTAGAGTCCTAAAGGAAGCTAAGGATGAGCTCTCTAAACCACTGACATTGCTATTCAATAAATCCTTGCAGTCTGGAGCTATGCCTGATCAGTGGAAGCTAGCCAACGTAACACCGATATTCAAAAAAGGCAGCAAATCCCTACCCAGTAACTATCGTCCAATTAGCTTAACCTCAGTTGTATGTAAAATGCTAGAAACACTCATAAGAGACAGACTCATAAATCACTTAGAGGAAAATAACATACTTAAACATACTCAACACGGCTTTCGTTAAAAACGTTCCTGTTTAACAAACCTCTTAGACTTCTTCCACGATATCCTAAACCTCTACGATGAGAGTAAAGCTGTAGATATTATATACCTTGATTTTCAAAAGGCCTTTTGACAAAGTTCCCCACAAACGTTTACTGCTAAAACTAAAAGTGCATGGAATAGAAGACGGTGTGTTGAAATGGATAGAAAATTGGCTCAGCGACAGAAAGAGTAGTCATAAACGGTAAGGCATCTAAATGGACCAATGTAAGTAGCGGGGTACCCCAGGGATCGGAACTAGGACCAATTCTCTTTCTAATTTACATCAACGACATAGATGAGGGTCTCACCTGTAAAATATCAAAATTTGCTGATGTGACGCTTCTGCATAGTAGCCACGTGCGGGCATGCGCGCGCGTCGGCTGCCCAGCCGTTTAGAAACTGGCTGGTGGCAGCCAGCCGGCCGGCTTTTCCTTAGTATATATCCTACGACAATGTAACTAATGTCTGGGATATTCTTATGTTGTTTCACAGCTTGTAGCTGACCTTATTCTTAACCAACGCATCTTAGTATATTTTATTCTTGATAGTTGATTGTTTCATTATAATATATAAGATGTAAGTCTAGTGAGAGTGGGAGGAGACGAGCGGGAGAGAGAGACCGGCTGGGGGACGTTGCTTCGCGCGGAGAGTCTAGCTTGGGACGAGCCTGATGTTGCCAAATGCATTTAATTGCAACGTTAGGCTTAGTTTCGACTCACGCACGGGGTAGAAGATTTTGACCCGGCAACTGTGTTGAGTGTTGCCAAGATGAATTTTGTATGCCTAGAGTGGGGTCCAGACAGATTCAAGACTCAGAGCTCACCTCACTGTCGTACCCTTCGGACCCCCTTGATATCTATCCCTCTCAACCCCACTTAGAAACTTTCTCTCTTACTTTGTATACCTTCCTTCCACTACTTCACCAATCTATTTAATTATCCCATCCCCTTGATAGACCTTATATCTATTATTGTATTAACGACGAGCTCTCAGATAACTAGATAGGATTTTGGGCCTTATGCAGAGACGTAATTGTTAATGAGACCTAGGAATCTTTTTTGTTGTCTCATATTTGGTGGTTTCATGCTTGCTAGTGTGTTCTTGTGTCAGGTTTGTGACGCCTCCAGGCGCTAGCAGAATGGTTGCGTGGGGCATTGCAGCTCTCTAGCGCTCGCCAGGATGGGGGGATGGGCTACAGTTGTCCTAGAATGATCTGCTTTCTTTTATTAGTGTCGTGTTGCCACAGACAGTCTAGAAATGGTCTTTGTTTTGGTCTGTGACCGCGCCCTATATTTTATATTCGCTATAATATAAATGTTGCTTGTGTGGGAGGCGAGCGAGAGCGGGTGAGGGGGTACACCTGGCAGCGGAATGAGCTATCACGCGGCTCGCTTGGGTGCTGACGGCGTTGGCGGCCGGGTGGTCAACTAGTCCCTGCTCATCGCGGCCTCGTGTTTTTTACCAGCTCAGAGCTGGCCTGACACGCGTATCGTCAACATACTTTGCAATTCTGTCCCCCATACTCGCCACTTTGCATACCATTTCTCTCTCTCGACTTCTCCTTTCTCATTCTCTAATCTTTATTAAACTCAACATCCCTTCTGGTTTCAGCATAGACGTTCACCGTCGGCCAGTCGTATTGTACGCGAAGCTCTCAGATATTTCCATGTATTAGGCTTTAATGAGGTTTGGAGAGACGGACTTTTCCGTATGTGTCCTATCTCGGGAAGGTTGTAGACCGGTATATGTCTCCCTGGCAAGGTGTTGAGTGATTCTGCTTGGTTATCTAAAGCTAGACTAGGGGTAAGGTTACTGTGTCGTTGTCTCCGATGTGTGCAGTGTTAGCTAAGCCCTGCACGACATCGACAGGTACTGTGGGAGCCTAAGTTGTCTTCGGGTGGGTTTACTTTGCGAGCACAGCGCTGTGGTGTGAGAGGGCCATAGCCTATCCCTCACAACATAGTGCTGCCTCTTTGTGTTGACTTCTGAGGGATCGCCAGGATAGAACTAGGTACTAGAGACCTAGATTTATCAAGAGAGCATCCCCGTCATATAACGTAATCTTCATTATACCACCTTCGGACAACGTTAGGCTACGAGCCGCATGCTCGCCCATTGTTGCCCTGCCTTGATACCCCAGCTAGACTTTATTAACTAAGCAGACACTGGTTAGAGATAAGCTCCATTATTATATGTATGCCACATTATTATTCACTGCACTTTTGAGCCGAGGTTGTTGTTGAGTTGCACAACCCTAGTAGGCTGTTGCGTTGTGTCGCGAAGCATTTCTTTAGTTGTCGAGCATTACTACCTTTGCGCAGTCTTTATTATTCGCCTGCCTATTATTACTATATGTCCTAGCATTTATTGTGACCCGTATTCTGCATTATAATTGTTCAATATTCTTTACGAACATCTTCCCAGCATCAGACTTATTTCCGAAGTTTCCAGTTGATGTTGCAGGACTAGCATTGCACTTTCTTTAATACAGGAGTGCCAGTTATTTGAGTATCTACCGTAACGCTAATTAATCACGTTAACTATCTTTTCTTTGTGTAACCTAATCGAGTAATCTTTTACTGTTTGAGAATAGGCTGTTTCATCGAGCGTCAGCCTAGTGTGTGTGCACCAGTTACCGAGTCATAGGATACCTCGTTGTCCAGGCACGACTCAGGGCGGTAATGGTGTTTTGTTTTCCAGTGTTTAAGGCAGGGGTTGGATCTAGTGTTACCGTTGTTGCATTTTGCCATTATCTAGTCCAATGTTGAAGAGCCCTGTGTCTTTGAGAACCTGGATCGTAACAGGTTAGCAGGGGCTAGACCGGAGGGGAAGCTTTTTGCGATCCTTTAAGTAAAGTCTGCTGGTGCGAGTCCTGTGGACCCGCACGACTTTACTAGGATACCCGTGGGAGTCTGGGGGCATTTTCTTGTCTGTGTCCCTTTGTGTCTAGTGTTGTGTTGTGTGAGGGCCCTTGCCTAGTCCACTCAGCACTGTGCTAGCACGTCTTGCTTTAGTTTTAGGGTCGCCAGGAGAGAGTCCGATACTTGCGATCTGAGTCTCTCAAGAGAGCACCCTTTCAATTAGAGTAATTTGGCGCACAGACTTGGGAACGTCCCTAGGCTAGAGCAGGTGGCTCAGCCCGGGTATCCGAAGCCTATATCCTTCCAGCTAGACCTCTGCCACCTGGCAGATTAACAGCTAGGGGTTTATTATCTCTGTATGTTTGTTATTGTGCCACAGTTTACCGTTTTTGTGAGCATTGTGAGTCAGGGTGTGGCTTAGAGACTCTGTCCGAGCAGGCTTGCCTGACTAAGAGTGAGAAGCACACCTGTATGTGGTTATGTTGCGAGTTGCTGCCTTTATTTAATTATACCTATGCCATTATACACTGTATGGCCTATCACTAGTATATATTCATGCTTATGAGGTAAGAGTTCTCTAAATCCGTAACGTACTTTCTTTGCTAAGCATCAGATCCTACAGTAGCCGCATGCAGTTTAGAAACCCGCATCTTGGCTACCGGTACGATGTTTTGAGGACTGTTTGCTTTCACCTTCTTTCACGCAGGGGTGATTAGTTGTATTAATTAACGTAACGTTAAATGTACTTTCTTCTAATTTGTTATTAAATTGTTTCTGCAATTTAATTCCGTTATCAATCTTTTCCTTGAAGCTTTAAGTCAACTTAATTGTGTGATCTTATATATAGCCTGCTTGACTATCAGCAGTCTATAATGCGTGCACCCTGTAACCGATTCATAGGATACCTCGTTGTCCAGGCAGGACTCTTGACGGTTTAGGGTGGTTTGTTGCCTGGGTTTATAGATAAGGGTTGGATCTAGCATTTTCCGTTGTTGCTTGTTGCCGCATACCTAGTCCAATAGAAAGAGCTCAGTGTTTATATATCCTAGGACGTAACACTGACGATACAAAAATTGCAAATAGCGTACTCTCAAAAGAACAAGTTGACGATATGCAACACAATCAATAGGGGAGGTGTGGTGGAGTGGTCTTGCCACTGGCCTAGTAATCCAAAGGTCCCGGGTTCAAATCCCGATGTATCAATGGGAAGATATTATTGGGATGGAATTTGTGCTGTACCTAGTATCAGTGCATTATCACAAGCCCACCGAAACGTCAATAAAATACCCTCATTGTTCCCTGATTAAATAGCAATGTATGAATATTCCCATATTCAAAATATGCTATAGGGGTGCAATGCCTGGTGAGTTATCTGCTCAACAAGTGGCGTTGTGTGTGTGTAAGTGTGAGAGTCCGAGTGTAGGGAGTGAGACAGTGAAGCACAGGAATGAGGTGGCTTCAGAGATGGGGTCGTTTCGGGCCATGAGTGAGCACCGTGCCTCATGTGAAGGCAAGATGGCAGGTGCTCGTTGTACTCTACGTGCTTCACATGTCTCACTCCCTAGACTGGAACAAGACCTCACGGGCTTCACTGTTCATTGTAAAGCGGTGAATGTTAAGGCTCTCAGCCTATGCCCGAGAGGAAGTAAGTTGGAATATAAAAAAAAAAAAAAAAAAAATCTAGATAAGTTGTCATGTTGGGCCCAAATTTGGCAAATGAGTTTCAATGCGGATAAATGTAAAGTACTACATATCGGATACCAAAATGAGAAAGCAAACTATTTGATGAATGGCACTCAGCTTAAGAATGTAAACAGAGAAACCGATCTGGGAGTAACAATATCGAGTAACCTAAAACCAAGTCAACAATGTTCAGAAGTTGTTAAGAAGGCAAACAAAATAATTGGCTTTATAGGCAGATCATTTGAGCATAAATCCAAAGACGTTATCCTAACCCTTTACAATTTCTTAGTCCGCCCTCTTCTGGAATACTGCGTTCAATCCTGGTGCCCTTATTACCAAAAAGATATAGACAAGCTAGAACGAGTTCAACATAGAATTACCAAAATGATACCTAGCCTAAAGAACAAACCATACGAGGAGCGTCTTACAGAATTAAATCTATTTCCTTTAACCCAGCGCTGATTAAGAGGCGACTTAATTCAAGTGTTCAAAATCATCAAAGGCATCGACAATATGAACTGTAGTAAGTACTTCACTATCGACCAATCTAATTACACGCGGGGAAACGGGTGCAAAATTATTGGTAAATCTTTTAACTCACACGAAGCTAAAAATATCTTCTTCAATCGAGTTGTCAACTTATGGAATGGGCGGCTTCCCCGAGATGTTATAGACTGCAGCACTGTTGATTCATTTAAACTTCGCTTAGACAAATATCTCGCATCAAACCCGCGACTGACTGCGTTTGTAAATGAATAACTTTATTTTATCCTTCCCTCAGTTACTAAACCATCTGTCCCCTACTAACTTCCTAATCCTGCCATGGACATTAGTTCCAGGGCAGTAGTTCCCTTTCCAATGTTCCCTTACCCACTCTAAACTTCTGTTTGGACACTTCATCCTCAGTGTTTTGGAGGACAAGCAGCCTAGAAGGGTCACTAGATCTATTGTTGCTTGATATCCTTTGTACTCTCTCTCTCTCTCTCTCTCTCTCTCTCTCTCTCTCTCTCTCTCTCTCTCTCTCTCTCTCTCTCTCTCTCTCTCTCTCTCTCTCTCAAACAACAACAATGGAAGTGAGCTGAGAGGGCAGTTATACAAAGTTGATTGTTGGCAAGGATTGATAGTTGAATGACTGAGGCGAGAGTGAAAGGTATCCATAGGGATGATAGCATTGTTAACCCTATTTGCTCCGAGTGGGTCTTTTGTATTCTCCCATATTTTGCTTCATTAACTTGACTATTTTCAAGTATTTCACACCATTTCTTTGCCGATTATAAGATATTTCACCCCATTCAGGTGTCGATTTGTTTTTTGGCCTAACGATAGCGAGCCTTTTAATTTGTGTGTCAATAAAAAAATATACAAATTCTACTTGAAGAGGGTCTGGTTGGACATTTATCATTTTAGCTTGAAGGGATTCTGGGAAGGCATTTTTGGTACCCTTGGGAACAAACTAAAATTCATCGCTCGAAAATGGCATAAACAAGCAATCTTCAATAATAATTAAACAAAATATAAGTATGTACGGTCGCGCTAATAAGTCAGGTCCCAGCTGTCGTTACGTTTGGCTTGCTCTGTGATGTAATAATGTTTGGCAGATGTTGAATAGGGTAGATAAGTGTAGGAGCATGTTAGTATATTTCACTCGATATGAAGAAATGAAGCTTAGATATTGCTGATACCAATTATTGATCAAAACATACTTGGTGCCGAGCTCACTTATTAGCGCGACTGTACCTACAAGACATCCGACGTACGATGTCTCTGTCCGAACCCTGCGGCAGATCCCACTAAGCTTCATCACGTTCTTCACTTTCTTTAGTTGGATATTTAAGGGGGGATGGTTCACTTTTTTGTCAATTGTTTGTTCATGTTTTCATTATGTTTTCTAGTTTCCTTTCTAGACCTCCATCCAACTTAAAACAAACTCCATTAGTTCCCCCTTGTAGAATTTATTTTTTATTTTTTGGTAGAAAAATGTCCTGGCCAAAGGCCGATTCTTCCAAAAAATGCAGGCTCACTATCGTTCGCCAAGAAAACAAAATCTACACCTAAATAGCACGAACAGTCTTAATATCGACAAAGAAATGGGGTGAAATGTCTTAAAATCGACAAACTAATCGGGCAAACATCTTACAATCTGAAACCTAATCAGACTAAACATGAGGGAGAAGGGGGACCAGAAAGGTATCAATGGATAGTTGAATAGTTAACCCCTTCAGCACCATGGGGTAATGTTCATCTTATTTTAGTTATAAGCAGAGGACTTTGTTTTAGCTTATAATCTACCTCTAGGGTTAAAAGGGGTAAATACTATCTCAATGGAGCCTATGAATAACGTAGGTTCTTCGTAAACTGCATAATATCGAATAATTTCAGCCAGAATCAAAGGTAAATAGAAGCTGATAGAGTTCTAGCGAGGAACCTAACAGAAAAAAATAACAGTAGATACAATAAATAAATAAATAATAAATAAATAAATATACTAATGTATATAAACTCTCCCTTTATAGATCGCAGGTAAGGTTAAGATTGTAAAGGGTCGAACATAATAAAGGGTTGAGTGGACAATAGTGAAGAGAACCTTGGTAAATGGTCATGACAGGCGTGCACAGCCTCTCTCTCTATTTATATATATATAAATATATATATATATATATATATATATATATATATATATATATTGAAATGACGGGGTTGGTGAAAGAAAATACAAAAGACATTTGCAGAATTGCTAGCCTGCAGCTAGATAAACGGAAGAAACCAGGAGCACGGAAACAACGGAGAGTCATCAAAATACAGGAGCCACCCCTTCCTTCCGGAGCTTCTCATGTTCTATGGGATCAGTAAACATTCACGAGCATGGGAAATTCCAACAGCCAATCACAGCCCTGGTTTCAAACCGTACCAGCCAACCACAAGACCGCATTTCCTCCATACCCGGATCTTCAATATGACGAAAGCATGTTTATGCAAATTAAACATCAGGGACCAGAAGCCTACATGTATAAAAGGACCTGAGCAGGAGTATCAGATATGACAGACCTGGAGATGTCATAACCCCAGGAAAAGAACCAATAATAGGCAAGCAATAACCAAATTTGCCTAGGAGTTTGGATGATGATGTAATCCTTACAAGTAGGATTTCTCCATTAACAAGCTAAAATTCAAAATAAAGCTATTAGATTAATCAATAACCCTGCAATCACACAGGACCTTCCTACATTATCCATACGAAGAAACGTTGCATCCCTTGCATTATTCTACAGATATTTTCACAGCAATTGTTCCGAGGAACTTGCTTCAATTGTGCCGCCTCTCCACATCTTTCCGCGTAGAAATAGGACAGCTGAGAGCGCCCATGAATTTACACTTTCTCCTCCACAATGCAGAACTTCTGCTTATCAGAATTCATTTATCCCCAGAGCTACTACTCTTTGGAATTCACTTCCCTCGAATTGCTTTCCACAAACTTACAATCTACAAATGTTTAAATCCAGTTGTTACAAACATTTTATGAATGGAGGATGCCTTTAGGCACATGGACCTTTTTGTTTTATCTGTGTTTTTCCTTCCTCCGTTCATTGTCTCTTTAAAAAAAATAAAAATAAAATAAAAAAATAATAATATGTAAGCCTTAAATATACTACCGGTACCTATTATATAAGTAAACATATAAATATTACCCATCTATGTCTACAATAAGTGATAAACCTCACAACTCAATCACAACGAATTCACAATACCCCTATTGCCACGAGCTCATGTAAAAGAGAGTCAAGAATTAAGTCAGATATCTCCTCAAAGAATTAGTGGAAATGTATGCAAACATCCACTGAGGCACTGTACTAAGCCCTGAAAAGGAATAGGACAGCCATCCACTGTGGGAGCTTGTGCCAACCTACCCCTGCCGGAGAGAGGGCTATACCTGTAGTTGCCCCTTGGAATTTGGAATCTGAAGTCCTGCCCGAGTGACGCCCTACCCCCCTGAAGTCCTGCTCAACGGACCTACGATCTACGTCGGCTAGACTTGCTCTCTCTACCCTTCAACATTACCCTAAGTGTCTCTGTATATCTTACGTTGTGTTTATTGTTGTAGAGGTATAGGTAAAATATGTGAATTGTGTAAGCGTATAACTCGATTTAGATCTGTGCCCAAGTTCCTTATTTTGCGTATGTGTAAATCCTTCTGAATCTTGCATTAATTCTTATCTAGATCTGTGTCCAAGATTTAATATCCTCTAGTACGTCCTACGCATACTTTATATAATTGTGTTAATTGATTCACCTCGCCACGCACTCACAGATTTTCCTAGTATATGTATACTGTTATGTATATTACAAGTTGAGGTCGAAGTGTATTTCGTGTTTTAATTCCCCTTCTTAATTCAAAACTTATTACCTAGAACCTACGCTCATTTTCATACTTAATTTATTTCAGTCTCCTCGTTGTGAAGTTATATTATTAAATAATTATATTTACTTCCCGAGCCCCCCATCTTACGTTCGATTACTTAATCGTTATAGTAATTATTTTATGACCAAGTATTAACGTTCATTTGATTACTGATGTAGATCATTCTGATTCCTCCTGTCTAGGAATTCTAGCATTGCATAGAATCTGTTATCTAATTATTCATCATATCGAATACACCGCTAATTAAGGTGAATTCTTATTAAGACTCTGTTAACCTGTTCAGACATCTTGGTCATACCAGTTTGAGTATTTCCGCAGTACAACTTCGTCCTGTACGTTACTTTCATTATAATTAATATTGAGTTAATTATTACTTACGCGATTACCATAAAAAGCGTTTCTAGGACTTCTGTTAACTAAGCTCACTTTGGGTAACTAGACTTTGTCTTTAAATACAATTAATAGATATTCCTCTATAGGTGATTCATAATTGTATAATAAATATTACATCTGAATTCCTCGACCGAGTTTGTAATTATTGCATACGTTCGATTGAAGTGAATATAGAGTTCAAAGCATAATATACATAAATTAAGTTACGTATATAGTAAATAGTGAAACAAATTAAATAGTACTTTGCCCCTAGTTTCATTGTAAAATCTATGAGATTAAGTTCGTATTTACACAAACTAGAATTATATTTTCCAACCACGCAGTACGAATATATGACCTGACACGCTAGCTGATTAAGAGGTCGCACTACCTGTGAGAGCGTTTACCTTGCTCAAGCACGCGCGGCCTACCCGTGTGTCTCACTCACACTGCCTGTGTACTTATTTAACTTCTCAATTCCCAGACATGTCAAAACTATTTTGCAGAATCTCTCAGTAGATAAGGCTCCTGGTCCAGATGAAATTCCTCCAATAGTACTTAAGAATTGCTCCTTGGTGCTCGCTCCTGTATTGGCAAAACATTTCCGTCTGTGTACTCCTACCTCATGCTTCCCAGTACCCTGGAAAGAAGCAAAAATCCATCCAGTTCCTAAAAAAGGTGCCTCTTCAGATCCATCAAACTACTGACCAATAGCTATAACTTCCACTCTTGGTAAAGTCTTTGAAATTATATTAAATAATCACATAATTAAGCATCTTGAGAATAATAAATTAATCAGTGATAGGCAATATGGTTTTAGACGATGTCGATCAACTGCAGACATTCTTTGCCTTCTTACGCATCAAATCAAGCAAGCAACAGACCAACATGGTGAAACACATACAATAGCACTGGATATATCAAAGGCATTTGATAGAGTCTGGCATCAATCCTTATTGTCGAAGATGTCACACTACGGCCTTGCATCATTAGTTCCACTAATTTCTTCTTATCTTCATAACAGAAAAATATGTGTAATGGTAGATGGCCTTTATTCTCAATTTCACTCAATAAATGCTGGTGTTCCCCACGGATCAGTTTTGGCCCCAACTCTGTTCCTCATTCATATCAATTATCTCATATCTACCACTCATAATCCAATACATTCCTACGCATGACTCAACACTCCACAGTTCCTTCACATTTACCAATTCTTTCACCTAACCCGATCTTATAAATTCAAAAATAAACAACTGCAATTTCTCTGAACCAAAACCTTTCTAGAATTAGTGAATGGGGACAAAAGAATCTAGTTTCCTTTAACCCTTATTTAGCGGCGAGCAACATAAGTCGAGTTAAAAAAAGCTGGACTATGTGGCGGCGCTCGACATAACTCGAGTGGCAATTTCAGCACGTAATGCTGCAAGTGGTGGCAGGATCAGCGTATGATGCTCCAGACCACCGCGGCGAACCTACTGACACAAATCTCAGCTCCCTCCTCCCTCTCTCACTCGCTACATACTCATATGTACTGAAAGTACCGAATTACCTGCTTGCACTCGCGTTGCACGGTTATTGCAAGAAAACTATCCATCATACAAGGATCGTTATGGTGTCATTCGAAAGCTCTGTTTATGCCCTTTCAGGGATAGGTACTTGTTTTACGTTCTGGGTCTTATTTAGGCATGAAAATGATCACGTAAACAGCCCTATTTCTGGCTAACCAAACACCCTTCTGTGCGGTACACATAAATAAACCGCATAGGCCGCTCGTAAGGTGTTAATGCACAGAAAACCAAGTACATTCAATTTTCTAACCGACAGAATCTCACGGACTCCCATATATTTTTTAACCCTTTATTTTCGGCGCGCAACTTATGTCGTGTGAAAGAAATTTGGACTAAGTGGCGGTTCACAACTTATGTCGTGTGCCATTTTCACCACGTAATGTTGCTGAGAGAGAGATAAGTGGTGGCAGGAGAGTAGCAAGCGTATGACTGCTTCAGACCACCGCCGCGGACCTACTGACATGAATCCCACCCTCCCCCACCCTCACGCACTCGCTACACAGGGAATTATGTAGGGAAACTATCTAATACATGGTTTTTGCACTCGTGTTGCGCGATCATTGCAAGAAAACTAGCGGTCGTACAAGGATGGTTGGGGTGTCATTGGAAAGCTCTGTTTATGCCCTTTCAGGGATAGATACTTGTTTTACGCTCTGGGTCTTATTTAGGCATGACAATGATCACGTAATCAACCCTATTTAGGGTAAAAACACCCAGCTGGGCGGTACATATAAATTACAGCCTAGGCCGCTCGTAAGGTGTTAATGATGTAAATATTCCCACTTCCCCTAGTATTGACATTCTCGGTGTAACATTAACTACTAACCTGAGCTGGACACATTATGTTAGAAGCATTGCTAAGAATGCCTCTAAAAAACTGGGACTCCTGTACAGAGTTCGAGATTCTTCACTGACGAGCAGTTGGCTGCAATATATAAAAGTCATGTGCGTTTTAAGATGGATTACTGTTCACCTCTGTGGAGTGGAAGTGGAGTGGTTGCATTGAGGCAGTTGGACAAAATTCAAAATAAAGCTATTAGATTAATCAATAACCCTGCAATCACACAGGACCTTCCTACATTATCCATACGAAGAAACGTTGCATCCCTTGCATTATTCTACAGATATTTTCACCGCAATTGTTCCGAGGAACTTGCTTCAATTGTGCCGCCTCTCCACATCTTTCCCCGTAGAACTAGGGCAGCTGAGAGCGCCCATGAATTTACACTTTCTCCTCCACAATGCAGAACTTCTGCTTATCAACATTCATTTACCCCTAGAACTACTACTCTTTGGAATTCACTTCCCTCGAGTTGCTTTCCACAAACTTACAATCTACAAAAGTTTAAATCCAGTTGTTACAAACATGTTATGAATGGAAGAAGGGGAGGTGTGGTGGAGTGGTCTTGCCACTGGCCTGGTAATCCAAAGGTCCCGGGTTCAAATCCCGATGTATCAATGGGAAGATATTATTGGGATGGAATTTGTGCTGTACCTGGTATCAGTGCATTACCACAAGCCCACCGAAACGTCAATAAAATACCCTCATTGTTCCCTGATTAAATAGCACTGTATGAATATTCCCATATTCAAAATATGCTATAGGGGTGCAATGCCTGGTGAGTTATCTGCTCAACAGGTGGCGTTGTGTGTGTGTAAGTGTGAGAGTCCGAGTGTAGGGGGTGAGACAGTGAAGCACGGGAACGAGGTGGCTTCAGAGATGGGGTCGTTTTGGGCCATGAGTGAGCACCGTGCCTAATGTGAAGGCAAGATGGCAGGTGCTCGTTGTACTCTACGTGCTTCACATGTCTCACTCCCTAGACTGTGTGACGCACCCCAGTGCTGGGCAACGCAACCTGATTGTACTCCTTGGTACTCCACTGTACCGCCCGTGATCTGGCTACCGTCAGCCGCTATGTATATTGAGTGTGACAACTTATAACTATGTTCTTTGTATCTCTGCAAAGGTCTCGTCATGTGCTAACCAGTGGTGGGTTTTGTTTTAAGCCATGTCGAGACCTTCCATTTAATATGTAGTATCAATAGAGAAGTTGATAGATAATACAATGGGAATTCAGAGAGAGAGAGTGAGTTAGGCTTCAGAGCAAGAGGGTAGCAACGCGCCGCGCTGCCGGCCGGGTGGTTGCCAGACGTATGGACTGGTTGGCAGCCTTGCCCTTATAGCTAGGCGCGATAGGGTTGGTAGTCCATTGTTGCCTGCCTGGGCTGGGCCCATGTTGTCGTACAGCACACTGCCTGGAGGTTGGCTGTGTGTTCCTTGACCAGGTTGCCTAGAACCTTTGAGATTCTAACATCCCTTGCTCTCTCTCCCCACTTCTCACGGTTGCACTCTTTCTCTCTGACGACATTACTCTCATTTCATTCTTCTCTCTATTTAAATGCATAACCTTCCCTTGAGGTCCTAAAGGAGTTTCAGCACTCACCTCTCGTATTACTCTTAGGACAAGCATATATTTACATGTATTAGATTTAAGGGGTTAATGTGAACAGCGATCTTCTTGATGAGGATAGTTGGTGAACGTTCTACATGTTCACGAGTTATATGCCCCGCTCATCATCCCATTTGTGACTAGACTGGTGCCATGTGTAAGAGCCCGACCATGCTCAGGAGTTGTCTGTAGAGGGACGAGGACTTAGCCTTGATTTGCATACCGAGCCAGGAGCGAGTGTAGCACCCGAGACTACAGCTCGCTCGTAGTGCCGGTATAGTAGAGTAACGTAATTTATCTGTCCTTGTGTTCTCTACAGTCTTCTCCTGGGTTCTCGCTTTCGGTGCTGGGACTCGTTGTTCCTGTGACTTGGCCTGCTAGCTAGAACACATGGGGATGATGAGTGGGATATATCTTTATTTTACTATGCATTGCAGCTCTCTTTAAGTATATATCTATAACACTTTACAATACACATTACTCACACACAAGACAACACTATTAATACTTTCATGTATCAATTAACTGCACTGTCGTTTTGCTGCTGTGTCCGGAGTTCTGTTGCGTAGGGCGCATACGGACTCGGAGGGGAGACAGAGTGAGAGAAGCGAAGTAGCCTATGCGGTAGTAGGCTACCGGCGCAGTACTGTTGCCTGCAACCTTTTAGTTATTCCAAGTATAGATTCATTATTATAATAAGTGACTACTGTTTATGTTCCTCCCATGTGTATTATTAGGTATCTACTGGATCATGAACATCTTGTATGCTACATGCTAGTGCATGTTAGTAGGGGACAGTTAGTGTAGTGCACGCGCTTTCAAGTAGGCGTGTACATTTGTCATTTAGCATTTCACTGTCATACCTTTAGCCTGCTTCTATTCTACATTATTAGAGGCTTAATATTAACGTAGTTTCTTGAGTATTGCATTTCTTTAGTAATAACGTAACCTATAAATGTCTGAGGGAGTTTAGCCTCATAGCCTACCCCTGTTGTACACTTTCGCCGAGTTAAGGTACCTCGTTACCGTAGACGATAACTCTGTAGGGCGTTGGTGCTTTTGTTGTCTGGAGCATATAGTATTTGGGACTGGAATCGAGCGTGTCGTTGTCACTTAAGCCATTTCTGTCCTACGATCAAGAATCCCGAATATGTATTGCCGATCCAGCCGTAACAACTGGAACAAGACCTCACGGGCTTCACTGTTCATTGTAAAGCGGTGAATGTTAAGGCTCTCAGCCTATGCCCGAGAGGAAGTAAGTTGGAATATAGAAAAAAAAAAAAAAAACAAAAAAAAAAAAAAAATGCCTTTAGGCACATGGACCTTTTTGTTTTATCTGTGTTTTTCCTTCTTCCTTTCATTGTCTCTTTAAAAAAAAAAAAAAAAAAAAAATCCTCTCTTGTATCAAGATTAATATTATTAAGGGTTGATGCTATAGTTCACGTGTTTATTTAATTGTATATTTCCTACTTTGTTTATCACCACAATTGAAATATTATTGATCTCACTTTGATTTACGCTATTCGTATGTATTCTATTCATTGCCTTATAATTCTTATAATTATCAAGGTAATGCTACATCCTGAACTGCAGACATATATTCGTGAATTGGGTATTGCAATGATTATGCTACTGTATCCTAAAACTAAATCAAATAATTAAGATACTATCCCTATGCCCTTGAATAAACTTGTGTTTAATCATTATATCATTCACATGTGTGTTGTTACTGAGTTCTGTAGTACCTAGTTGAATACTTACTTATGATATTAACCCTTCTTTGGCGGGGCCCGGCTATAGTCGGAGTAGAGAACCAAGGCCTAAATAACGGGGCCCGGCTTTAGTCGCATGTGATGTTGAGCACATAATCTGCTCTGAGAGAGACTCCGAGCAGTGAGAGGAGCGCGGGTGGGCTCTGACCGTTCTGCATGGACGTTGTCCCGCCACTGACGGTTTCATCACATCCCACCACATCCCTGGTCCCGCAATACAGGATAAAAGCTGACAAAATTACTGTATTTTAGGGATTTTCCCTTTGTGTTGCACGATCGTTGCAAGAGAACCCGTGGTTGTACAAGGATGGTTCAGGTGTCATTGGAAAGCTCAATTATCGCCCTTTCACAGATACATAATTGTATTACGCTCCGGCTCTTCTTTATGCATGAAAATGAGCATGGAATAAAGCTCGTTTAGGGTAAATCTGCCCGCTTGGCAGGTAGTAGAAGTTACAACACTGGCCGCTCGTTGAGTGTTAAGAACGTGTTCGGTGAGTCCCTGTTGGGATTATTTCCGGTCTATAAGTCCAGATCTGGATTTTAGTAAAGACTATATCACAAGCTTTAATTATCATAGCCCGACATAACACATATATATATATATATATATATATATTGTTACGTATCTTGATTTAGAAATGGTTAACTGAATAAATAAAGACAGAACAGTTAATGTGATAGTGTAACAAAACAGCTGAAGGCCAAAAGAATGTAAATATTAAAGTTAGTTTTGTTGTCACTTGCTTTCTCTCAGTTGTTGGGACAGGTATCCTTTATACTTTGATACACTTCAATTACATTTAATCAGTAAACTATTTAAAGTTACATTGAATGTTTAATATGAAATAGGCTAGTTATTACGAATACTAAAAGTTCAATAAGTAAGCAAGGGTTTTAAGTTACTAGAATATCTCGATTAAACTGAATTATCAGCAAGGTATTAAGATCTGTTTATAATTTATTTAAGTTTGTTAACCCTTTAAAGATTGTTTAATTCTTTCTATGTTATCTCGTTATTCTTAGTTTATTATTATGCTCCCTTTAGTATTTTATCTTATTATTCTTATTACTGAAAGACATTTGACTAAATAAATATGGTATGGAAATATTACAAAGTCACATATAAAAGGGAATTGTATTTATAAACCTAATAAAAGTATTTTAAATTTAATCAAAATAATAAGCAATGAAAGTTATGATAGAGTTTCAGGATCGTTTTGCATACGTTCTGATTTCACTAAAGAACAAATTAAAGAATAATAGTCAGGTAAGTATTTAACTTATAACTTATATTTACAAGGCTTAATCCTTAATTATGAATGACAATAGCTTTACATCAAGTTAGTTAATTGTTAATATGTAAAGTAGAACATTCAATCACAAATCATCTCTGAATCAATCATTAATTCTAATCACCAAAATTAAACAGTAATTCAAAATATATATCTCTCCAATTAAATTAAGCATATAGGATTTTCCAATCCAACCTATATGATTTCTCCAAGTAAATTAAACATATATGATTTCTCCAATCACAAAATCTTAAAGCAAATGAGTGTATGTTTTCGCCATACCTCTGGTTAATTAGTAGTCACAAATAATCCCCAACTAACGTGTAAGAGGTCGCTCCCGGACGCAACTTAACACATAATAATATACAAGCCTTTGAAGTCTGTCTCGTCTCCCCACCACACTGCTCGTGTTCCCCAGCTAGAAATGTACTATTTATAACTATCAAATCTATCAAAGCTTTTATATCATTTCTCGGACGGACCAAGCTATCCAATCAGAAGGCAGGAAACAGGTGCCGAAACCAATGAACAGACTGCTGGTGTCAGCCATTCACAAACGAGAAGCAGGTGAACTAGGTCCCGTGAGTGGTTGGGGAAGTAGGGAGAAGGGGGCTGGTTCCGCCTCGTTCAGTTGTTTCCCCCCAAACTTGGCTGGTTTCTCTCTCTCTCTCTCTCTCTCTCTCGCTCTCTCTCTCTCTCTCTCTCTGGTCACATAAGCAAGGGGAGTTGTTGCCACGAGGTAATTGTAAAGTCACGTTCAACAGGTTGTTCTGGCCACATGACATCCGGTCGGTACGGATGTACAATATATATACCTACTACCTACTTCGTAGGTAGTAGGGGTAGGCAGCCCCGCCCAGGGAAGTACTACCGCCAAGGTTTCGGGAGACTCAGGGAATAGCCTGAATTCCATTTTCTCTCCCAGGCCTTGGTAGCTGGATACATATCTTTCTGCCTCACACATCAGGGGTATCAGGAAACCCTCTTTATATAACATTCACATCCAACTTCACGACATTGCCCTACATCGCTATCCTCTATCCATAAAATACTACTCTTCCCACTACATATCATACATGTAACACCATACACTTACCTTATAAATATGGCAGTACAATTGTTAAGAGCAAACCTGGTGGTCCCTCGGATATCCACCCCCGGCAGGGTTGGGTTATTGACACAGGGCCCTCCCGGTCGTCATCATGCGACTGTGTCAAGAGCATTGCAACGTCCCAAAGCTGCTTGTCAGTACAGCTATTTCTTTAGTAATATAAGGGGACTTCACTCTAACATCAATTCTGTACACCAATTTCTTCAAGCAGAATCCCCTACTCTCCATTTTTTGACAGAGACTCAAGTAACATCCACATCTGACACATCTAGATTTAATTTTCCAGGTTATCAACTGCTCCAAAATTTCAGACCTAAAGGTGGTGTATGTTGCTTCGCAAAATCTGAAATTGCCCTGGAGGAGGTTACTAGTTTCAATTGTCCCTATTTTGATTATTCTATATACAAATTAATTTCTGCTGGTAAATTTAAATACATATGTTGCATCTACCGTTCCCCAAATACTCCTCCAGAGCAAAGTCTTTTTGATTCTCTGTCCTCACAACTCAGTGTCCTCAACTTAAATGCTTCTTCTGAAATCACTGTGTTGGGTGATTTTAATGTCCATAATGTTGAATGGCTCACTCATTCAGCCAGGACTGATGATGCTGGTCTTGAATGTGAGCTATTTGCAGACTCATTTAATCTCATTCAACTAGTCAACCAACCCACCCGTGTACCAGATAATCCTAATCATAATTCCCACCTACTGGACTTATTTTTAACAACCAATTCAGAAAATTATGATGTTACAGTGAGGTCCCCACTTGGATCTTCTGATCACTGTCTGATACAGGCCACCTGTCTATCACCTAACACACCTTCCCACTCTGAACCTGTTTTGGTGACTAAATGGCATTACGATAGGGCAGACTGGGAGGGTCTTCAAGGTTTCTTTATTGATATTCCCTGGACCTCTTTCTTTTCTAATGATGCACACTCCACCTTGAGCCACATACAAGATTTTGTAAAAATTGGAATGGAAACTTGTATTCCTCATCAAAAGTACAGTAAAAGATCTAATTCACCTAAATGGTTTGACCATAATTGTGCTAGAGTAACTGAACAAAAAGCAATAGCCTACAATGCATACACAAGATCAAAAACACATGAAGCCTTTAATTACTTTAGAAACATCAGAAATCATGCCAAAACTGTATTAAACCTAACTAAATCAAACTTTCTCCATAAGCAGGCAAATAAACTTCTAAATAATCCAAATGATAACAAAATATTTTGGTCTACTCTTAACTCATTCAAATCCAACTTCACTACTGCTTCATCCATTCCACCATTAAAATCTCCGACTGGCAATCTTGTAAGTGACCCACGAGGTAAAGCTAACCTTCTTGCAGATATTTTCTCCACCAACTCAACCTTAGATGAAATAAATCAAGATGTCCCTGTACTTAATTTTAATTCACCTGAAATTCCCTCACTTAAGATCCACACCAGACATGTCAAAACTATTTTGCAGAATCTCTCGGTAGATAAGGCTCCTGGTCCAGATGAAATTCCTCCAATAGTACTTAAGAATTGCTCCTTGGTGCTCGCTCCTGTATTGGCAAAATTTTTCCGTCTGTGTACTCATACCTCATGCTTCCCAGTACCCTGGAAAGAAGCAAACATCCATCCAGTTCCTAAAAAAGGTGCCTCTTCAGATCCATCAAACTACAGACCAATAGCTATAACTTCCACTCTTGGCAAAGTTTTTGAAATTATATTAAATAATCACATAATTAAGCATCTGGAGAATAATAAATTAATCAGTGATAGGCAATATGGTTTTAGACGATGTCGATCAACTGCAGACATTCTTTGCCTTCTTACGCATCAAATCAACCAAGCTACAGACCAACATGGTGAAACACATACAATAGCACTGGATATATCAAAGGCATTTGATAGAGTCTGGCATCAATCCTTATTGTCGAAGATGTCACACTACGGTCTTGCATCATTAGTTCCACTAATTTCTTCTTATCTTCATAACAGAAAAATACGTGTAATGGTAGATGGCCTTTATTCTCAATTTCACTCAATAAATGCTGGTGTTCCCCAGGGATCAGTTTTGGCCCCAACTCTGTTCCTCATTCATATCAATGATCTCATATCTACCACTCATAATCCAATACATTCCTACGCAGATGACTCAACAGTCCACAGTTCCTTCACATTTACCAATTCTTTCACCCAACCCGATCTTATAAATTCAAAAATAAACACTGCAATTTCTCTGAACCAAGACCTTTCTAGAATTAATGAATGGGGACAAGAGAATCTAGTTTCCTTTAATGCACAGAAAACCAAGTACATTCAATTTTCTAACCGACAGAATCTCACTGACTCCCATATATTTTTTAATGATGTAAATATTCCCACTTCCCCTAGTATTGACATTCTCGGTGTAACATTAACTACTAACTTGAGCTGGACACATTATGTTAGAAGCATTGCTAAGAATGCCTCTAAAAAACTGGGACTCCTGTACAGAGTTCGAGAATTCTTCACTGACGAGCAGTTGGCCGTAATATATAAAAGTCATGTGCGCTCTCAGATGGATTACTGTTCACCTCTGTGGGGTGGAAGTGGAGTGGTTGCATTGAGGCAGTTGGACAAAATTCAAAATAAAGCTATTAGATTAATCAATAACCCTGCAATCACACAGGACCTTCCTACATTAGCCATACGAAGAAACGTTGCATCCCTTGCATTATTCTACAGATATTTTCACAGCAATTGTTCCGAGGAACTTGCTTCAATTGTGCCGCCTCTCCACATCTTTCCCCGTAGAACTAGGGCAGCTGAGAGCGCCCATGAATTTACACTTTCTCCTCCACAATGCAGAACTTCTGCTTATCAGAATTCATTTATCCCCCGAGCTACTACTCTTTGGAATTCACTTCCCTCGAATTGCTTTCCACAAACTTACAATCAACAAATGTTTAAATCCAGTTGTTACAAACATTTTATGAATGGAGGATGCCTTTAGGCACATGGACCTTTTTGTTTTATCTGTGTTTTTCCTTCCTCCGTTCATTGTCTCTTAAAAAAAAAAAAAAAAAAAAAAATATATATATATATATATAGTGAGTTCACTGCTCAATAGGTGGCGTTCTGAGAGTGAGGGTCTGAGTCTGGAGGGTGAGACGGTGAAGCACTTGAACGAAGCAACCAGCCGCTTCAGAGATGGAGCTGCTTCGAGCCATGATGGATGCTTCACATGTCTTACTCCCCAGACTGGAACAAGACCTCACGGGCTTCACCGTGTTGAGCGGTGGAATGTACAGGCTCTCAGCCTATGCCCGAGAGGGAGTAGTTGGAATATAGAAGAAAACAACAAATATATATATATAGGCCTATATATATATATATATTTTTTTTTTTCTATTGAGAGATGATTTGTGATTGAATATTTTACTTTACATATTAACAATTAACTAACTTGATGTAGTACGGTTGGCAGTATTGGGTGCATGGCTACAGCATTGTTTGTCTTCTGGTACAGCGTTTCTTCTTTGGACAATGTTGTGGGCTAGGCTATTAGAGCATCTGCTTTCCCAGAACCTCCCCTCGTAACAATATATATATATATATATATATATATATATAATATATATATATTATTATATATATATTATATATATATATATATATATATATATATATATATATATATATATATACAGTATATATATATATATATATATATATATATAATATATATATATATATAGCATCTGCTTTCCCAGAACCTCCCCTCGTAACAATATATATATATATTATATACAGTTTATATATATATATATATATACATATATATATATATATATATATATATATATAATATATACTGTATATATACAGTATATATATATATATATATATATATATATATATACTGTATATAATATATATATATATATTGTTACGAGGGGAGGTTCTGGGAAAGCAGATGCTTTAATAGCCTAGCCCACAACATTGTCCAAAGAAGAAACGCTGTACCAGAAGACAAACAATGCTGTAACCATGCACCCAATACTGCCAACCGTACTACACCACCCTGCAACAGACGCGCTCTTAATATCTAACTTAACACTAAGACTCGCAGGTTCTCTAGGAAATGGTTTATCTTCCTCTTTGCTCTATTCAAGCAGTACAAAGGAGACACACATATATCTACTGTTTCAGAGTCGGGGCCTATCCGACTCCGGGTTGATAGTGCTATTAGTAATTCAACAGTACTTCTAAGATTATTCTAAACTGCGAAAAGATGCCAAAACATAATACTGCTAGACTCCCAGAACAATCCATATCATGCCCAATCGCTTAGGAATTGAGAATAATACAGAACAAAAACCATGGGGGAAAGTCCCATGCAGTAGCCTCTGTGCCAAACCTATTATCCCTACCTAATGTTCTAATAATACACCGAGTGGCTCTCTTCAGCACAGCACGGCGGTGGTGTTGTATGGGATAAATATAATACTTTATCTCTTACAACATCATCAGTGGTTAGCTCAATACACCCGAATGCAATGGGGATACCTCAACTAGTAACGGGCTCCACCCCTAGTCCCAAACGGCACCGGATGTATTGCTGCTAAAACTAACAAGGCACAAGGCTAGACACGAGTCAATGATGGTTCAACTGCAGGGATAGGGATCAAAGGTACCACGGGTATTCCTTGGTGGGATTTTCCAACTACCTATGTTACCTACCTATGTGGAGTTCGCCACTCTTGCTAGTGGCACCGAAGAGCGCACCGCCCTTCGTTGTTGTTTGAGAATTGGTGCAGCAGACTATTCGAAGAGGTGGAGCGCACCCTTGTGAAGATGGGCTCGTCTGGCACTTTTTGTAGTTCGACATCGAGAGCTCTCTTGAAGCTGTCAAACGAGACACCTCTCATGTCTCTCACTCGCCGCGGGAGTTTTTTGAAGAGACGTGCTCCTCTATGTGATAACCAGCCCTCTCGCAGAGAGCCCATACCCCCCCGATTTATCATCTTGGGGATCTCGCATTCCCAGTCTCTCCTATCATTGATTTCATTGCTATTGGTGTATGTAGATTTGGTACAAAACCCTCTGCGATTTTCCATGTATATATTATTAACTCCTTCAGACATTTAAAGTCCCAGTAAGTCCAAGGAGGCGGGAGCCCCGGTATCATTGCCACTGCCTCGCACTACAGTCACAACAACACTGCGGCCGTTAGAATTATCGGAGGTGGCTGAGGTTGCCACCAACGGTTTTATCGTAAGCTAACTTATCGGACTTACTGAGCTCATATGACGCAAAATCGCGTCATAAACTTATTGGAGAGCCATGGAGATAAGTCCATATGACGCGATCGCGTCATATGAGTTTTTGGCGCACTGGACCATATGACGCGATCACGTCATATATGTCTGGGGGAGTTAAGTATCGTTAATAATTATAGTTTGAGTGATTTTAAACGATCCCAATAGTGTAACTGTTTTACGGAGTTTATATGTGAGGTGAAGTTCCTTGGTACACTTTCTAAGTCATTAATTTCACCTAATTTGTATGGGGATGTTAATACGTTACAGTATTCTAGCCGAGGTAGCACCAGGGATTTGAAGAGTGTTATCATAGGCAATACACCGCGAGTTCTAAATGTTCGTAGAATCCAACCTGTTAGCCGTTTCGCAGCTGCAACTTTGACCTGGTTATGTTCTTTGAATCCCATATTTTCAGACATTATCACCCCAAGGTCTTTCACATTGTCTTTACGTTCTATTATGCGATTGGATTCTGTTATGTAACTTGTGCTCTCTTTAACGAAATCCTTATCTCCGTATCGTATTAATTGAAATTTGTCTTCATTAAATTGCATGTTATTTTCCCTGGTCCACTCGAACACCTTATTTATGTCCTCTTGCAGCCGGCCCGTGTCTTCCTGTGTCTTTACTATCATACTCAGTTTCGTGTCAACTACTTTACCAATATGACACATCAAAAAGGAAGCCACCGATGCATGCATATTAGGCCACGAAAAATTAAAACATAGCCTATCAGTAGTCTTACGTACCTCTAAATGACCCGCCAGTGGTGCCTCATGCGTTAGCCTAACCAGCTCCTCCCTGAACTGGGCAGGCACCACTAACTGCTCCTCCCCCAAGCCTGAGTTCGTATCTGGCTTCCACTGCCGATACAACAATGCCCCTTTTTCAATAAACTTTGCTTGACAGTTCTTCCCACCAGTCGTACCAACCTTATGCCAGCATTATTCCCCTGTCGTCTTTACCCACTAGTTTCCAGCTTCGTCTTCTCCAAATCTGCCTGTAGGCTATTCTCTTCTCCTCCATCTCTCTGTCTGCCTGTATTCTCTTCTCCTCCATCTCTATCTTCCTCAACTCAATCCTCTATTCCATCTCTAATTTCTTTAGCTGGAGGTCAACCTCTGGACTCCTTCTCGACCCTATCAGGGTTATAAGAGGAAACTGAGCATAAGGGGGAACATTGTGCTGGGCACCCACCGTATGAGTGGCAGTGAAATGCTGGGGTGTGGCCTACGACACATGGGGGGAAGAAGGAGGATATTGGGGATTGCTAGCATAACTCGAAACAAAGGTACTGGCCATAGGGGCATGAACATAGCCCTGTGAAAATGAAGGGGCCGTACTGATCTGGTTAATTGCTGACAGTGGAGGCATGGTGGCAGATGCTGTGGTAAGGGTAGGAGACTGCCTAAATACAGTATCACCTAGCTCTGGAGTTGTTGCTCCACTCCGGTCCCAAGTAGAATGATAGCTAGCCTGACTGATAGGACGCTGTGGCACATGCTGGATGGTACCATCATCCACTACACGAGTACTAGCTTCATGAAGACCATTAAGCTGTGTAACTAACTTATACGCCTCATGAACAAACTCTCCCTTAGCCAGACCACTGCACCTCCAACCATACATCTCCAACACACGTCTTAATTCATCACTAAACCTGCTAGCAACCTCTTCCTGACTAGGTTGGGTTCTAATAAAATGCCAAACATCCTCCTTCCCCACAATATGAACAGGAATGTAATCAACATGCGACATCTTAGCAATAGTTGTGGACACGGGTTAATAAATGAGAATATGATGAAAATGAGAATATGATAAATAATAGATAGATAGAAATAGAAGTCCGTAGACTTTCAAATGCAAGAAAAATTACTTATCAATCTAAATATAATTAACTTCACACCACCAAGAACTCTATACTATCACACTATCCTGGTCTGAGGTCGCCACTTTTACGAGGGGAGGTTCGAGGAAAGCAGATGCTCTAATAGCCTAGCCCACAGCACTGTCCAAAGAAGAAACGCCAAAGCAAAAAGACAACAATGCTTTAGCCATGCACCCAATACTGCCAACCGTATTACACCACCCTGCAAGAGACACGCTCTTAATGTCTGACTCAACACTAAGACTCGTTGGTTCTCTAGGAAAAGGTTTATCTTCCTCTTTGCTCTATTCAAGCAGTACAAAGGAGACACAAAAATATCTACTGTCACAGAGTCGGGGCCTATCCGACTCGGGGTTGATATTGCTATTAGTAATTCAAGAGTACTTCTAAGATTATTCTAAACTATGCAAAGATGCCAAAACATAATACTGCTAGACTCCCAGAACAATCCATATCATGCCCAATCGCTTAGGAATTGAGAATAATACAGAACAAAAACCATGGGGAAAAGTCTCATGCAGTAGCCTCTGTGCCAAGCCTATTATCCCTACATAATGTCCTAATAATACACCGAGTGGCTCTCTTCAGCACAGCACGGCAGTGGTGTTGTAAGGGATAAATATAATGCTTTATCTCTTGCAACATCATCAGTGGTTAGCTCAATACACCCGAATGCAATGGGGACACCTCACCTAGTAACGGGTTCCACCCTTAGTCCCAAACTGCACCGGATATATTGCTGCTAAAACTAAGAAGGCACAAGGGTTGGTATTCTAGGAGGTTGGAGATTGACTGCCACCCACTAAAGGGTTAAATAAGGCCCGAGTTGGAGGATGCTGTGTGGTAGAAGGAAAAAAGGCAGTAGCCTATTATGGCTCTGCAGGCCTACTCACCACCCAACAACCTCGGTCCTCAAGGGCTTAACAAAAGCTGGATAAGCAAGCCAATCCTCAAACCCCTAGAGATATGAACCAGGAACAATATGCACATTTAATAATAATTCACAATGCAGCAGAATAAAAGGAAATAAAGGAAGGAATGGTGTGAAGAAAAATACAAGAGTGCAAAATAAGTTCAATGTTCAAGTAGAAATGCAAAAAATTCCTATATGCAAGATAATAGATATAACAATATTTTTATAGTTAAGTGACTCCCAGACTTGCTCTGCTACTATTTAATAAGGAACAATGGAAATATATGGGTATTGAAGGGAAACAAGGAAACAAGCCTGGGACAGACTCCACAGCATGTATGCTCAGCAAAGGGTCTGTCTCTCGAATGAGCTAGCACGTCCGTCGGCCCAGCCTCGGGAAGGAAAAGGAGGGAGCTCAAGACATCGCTAGACTACATAACTATCCTAGGCACCTGGGCTCTCTTCAACAATACAGAAATAAGCAAATAAACATAAGACATCATTGGATAACTTATGATAAAACTAAAACAATCCCAACAGGGTTAAACAAACTAAATAATAACTTAATCACACTCGTAGCAACAAAACAATGTTGGTATGGCCAAGATCCATATACATCTTGGGTATGGCGCCACACAGACAACAACATCGTTTACGTGGGAATAGAGAAAGAAAGCAAGACATTTCCCCCCTCTCAACACAGGCTAGGTGAATTACAACACACAACTGACACTAATAATTAACAATGCAGTTGGAAGTGACCATACATATATATATACTGTATATATATATATATATATATATATAGTATATATATACTGTATATATATATAATCTTTATATATACACACAGTCACCACACAGGAAAACATTGACAACATTCATGACATTAATCAATCTGTAAAACACAAATATTGTTAGAGCCATCATACTATGCATATACAGCATAATTATGCTTGACACATGAAGGTTGAAGGAGTTCAGGTCGTAGGATGAGGGAAAATATTTTGAGAGAGAGAGTTCCAGCGTTTACTTGTAAAGTAAAAGAAAGTCTGATAAATCGGTTCACTCTTGGGTTAGAAAGATACGTAATGGCATATTATGTTATTTCATCCTATGGCGTATTATGTTATTCTATGTTATGTTATACCACACTTCCTTGCTCCATGTTATTGAATGTTATGTTATGCCACATTTCCTTTTTTCATGTTATTATATGTTATGTTATACCACACTTCCTACGTTACGTTATTTATGGGAAGGTATATTTGTTTCTGGAACCCTTCTCCTTTATGTGTAGCCCCATTAGTTTGGCGACTTTAACCCATAACTGTCGGGGCGCAACATAAGTCGAGTATAATAAATCTGGACTATCTGGCGGCGCTCGACATAGGTCGTGTGGCAATTTCAGCACGTAATGTTGCTGAGAGAGAGAGACAAGTGGTGGCAGGAGAGTAGCGAGCGTATGACTGCTCCAGACCACCGCGGCGAACCTACTGACACGAATCCCACCTCCTCCCTCCCTCTCTCACTCGCTATATACGGAATTGTATGGGGAAAGTGCCGAATTACATGCTTTTTGCACTCGCGTTGCGCGGTTGTTGCAAGAAAACTAGCCATCATAAAAAGATCGTTATGGTGTCATTGGAAAGCTCTGTTTATGCCCTTTCAGGGATAGATACTTGTTTTACGCTCTGGATTTTATTTAGGCATGAAAATGATCACGTAAACAGCCCTATTTTGGCTAAAAACACCCCACTGGTGGCTACATATTATATACCGCCTAGGCCGCTCGTAAGGTGTTAAGACCTTTTGTGATATCTAGGTGTAGATTTGTTTTTCCTGGCGCGCGATAGCGAGCCTGTAATATACGAAGGACCGTCCAGCTTGCGGCTGGGACATTTTTCTATTGACAAATGTATATATTAATCTCGAGATGAAGTCTTGGGGTAATTTTTTAAAAGATTGATGGAGGTTTTGTGTTGGTGGTGTAATGGTTTAGGTGCTTATATTTTGGGTGTGGTGTCACGAGTTCGAATCCCGGGAGGACCATATGTTTTCGTTAGTTTATTCAAGTACATTGGGGTTTGTAATTGATGAGTAATGTTAAGAACGAAGTGTTAATTATTTATAAATAAATGAATCCATAGATGTACAAATGCACACAAACACATACAAAGCTCCCCTTAGTGTTATGTTACCCTGCACTTCCTCGTTCCCCTCTTGTTGTGTCGGCATACATCTAATAAGTGGCTGGGCGGAGGTTAACACAATCAACCTTGGTTAGGATCAAACTCTATCACAGTGTTTATTACAGAATGGTAGGACGCTATTAGTTATTGTGGTAGACTTGTATATTACAGAATGGTAGGACACTAATAGTTATTGTGGTAGACTTGTATATTACAGAATGGTAGGACGCTATTAGTTATTGTGGTAGACTTGTATATTACAGAATGGTAGGACGCTATTAGTTATTGTGGTAGACTTGTATATTACAGAATGGTAGGACACTATTAGTTATTGTGGTAGACTTGTATATTACAGAATGGTAGGACGCTATTAGTTATTGTGGTAGACTTGTATATTACAGAATGGTAGGACGCTATTAGTTATTGTGGTAGACTTGTATATTACAGAATGGTAGGACACTATTAGTTATTGTGGTAGACTTGTATATTACAGAATGGTAGGACACTATTAGTTTATGTGGTAGACTTGTATATTACAGAATGGTAGGACGCTATTAGTTATTGTGGTAGACTTGTATATTACAGAATGGTAGGACGCTATTAGTTATTGTGGTAGACTTGTATATTACAGAATGGTAGGACGCTATTAGTTATTGTGGTAGACCTGTATATTACAGAATGGTAGGACGCTATTAGTTATTGTGGTAGACTTGTATATTACAGAATGGTAGGACGCTATTAGTTATTGTGGTAGACTTGTATATTACAGAATGGTAGGACGCTATTAGTTATTGTGGTAGACTTGTATATTACAGAATGGTAGGACGCTATTAGTTATTGTGGTAGACTTGTATATTACAGAATGGTAGGACGCTATTAGTTATTGTGGTAGACTTGTATATTACAGAATGGTAGGACGCTATTAGTTATTGTGGTAGACTTGTATATTACAGAATGGTAGGACGCTATTAGTTATTGTGGTAGACTTGTATATTACAGAATGGTAGGACGCTATTAGTTATTGTGGTAGACTTGTATATTACAGAATGGTAGGACGCTATTAGTTATTGTGGTAGACTTGTATATTACAGAATGGTAGGACACTATTAGTTATTGTGGTAGACTTGTATATTACAGAATGGTAGGACGCTATTAGTTATTGTGGTAGACTTGTATATTACAGAATGGTAGGACGCTATTAGTTATTGTGGTAGACTTGTATATTACAGAATGGTAGGACGCTATTAGTTATTGTGGTAGACTTGTATATTACAGAATGGTAGGACGCTATTAGTTATTGTGGTAGACTTGTATATTACAGAATGGTAGGACGCTATTAGTTATTGTGGTAGACTTGTATATTACAGAATGGTAGGACGCTATTAGTTATTGTGGTAGACTTGTATATTACAGAATGGTAGGACGCTATTAGTTATTGTGGTAGACTTGTATATTACAGAATGGTAGGACGCTATTAGTTATTGTGGTAGACTTGTATATTACAGAATGGTAGGACGCTATTAGTTATTGTGGTAGACTTGTATATTACAGAATGGTAGGACGCTATTAGTTATTGTGGTAGACTTGTATATTACAGAATGGTAGGACGCTATTAGTTATTGTGGTAGACTTGTATATTACAGAATGGTAGGACGCTATTAGTTATTGTGGTAGACTTGTATATTACAGAATGGTAGGACGCTATTAGTTATTGTGGTAGACTTGTATATTACAGAATGGTAGGACGCTATTAGTTATTGTGGTAGACTTGTATATTACAGAATGGTAGGACGCTATTAGTTATTGTGGTAGACTTGTATATTACAGAATGGTAGGACGCTATTAGTTATTGTGGTAGACTTGTATATTACAGAATGGTAGGACGCTATTAGTTATTGTGGTAGACTTGTATATTACAGAATGGTAGGACGCTATTAGTTATTGTGGTAGACTTGTATATTACAGAATGGTAGGACGCTATTAGTTATTGTGGTAGACTTGTATATTACAGAATGGTAGGACGCTATTAGTTATTGTGGTAGACTTGTATATTACAGAATGGTAGGACGCTATTAGTTATTGTGGTAGACTTGTATATTACAGAATGGTAGGACGCTATTAGTTATTGTGGTAGACTTGTATATTACAGAATGGTAGGACGCTATTAGTTATTGTGGTAGACTTGTATATTACAGAATGGTAGGACGCTATTAGTTATTGTGGTAGACTTGTATATTACAGAATGGTAGGACGCTATTAGTTATTGTGGTAGACTTGTATATTACAGAATGGTAGGACGCTATTAGTTATTGTGGTAGACTTGTATATTACAGAATGGTAGGACGCTATTAGTTATTGTGGTAGACTTGTATATTACAGAATGGTAGGACGCTATTAGTTATTGTGGTAGACTTGTATATTACAGAATGGTAGGACGCTATTAGTTATTGTGGTAGACTTGTATATTACAGAATGGTAGGACGCTATTAGTTATTGTGGTAGACTTGTATATTACAGAATGGTAGGACGCTATTAGTTATTGTGGTAGACTTGTATATTACAGAATGGTAGGACTCTATTAGTTATTGTGGTAGACTTGTATATTACAGAATGGTAGGACGCTATTAGTTATTGTGGTAGACTTGTATATTACAGAATGGTAGGACGCTATTAGTTATTGTGGTAGACTTGTATATTACAGAATGGTAGGACGCTATTAGTTATTGTGGTAGACTTGTATATTACAGAATGGTAGGACGCTATTAGTTATTGTGGTAGACTTGTATATTACAGAATGGTAGGACTCTATTAGTTATTGTGGTAGACTTGTATATTACAGAATGGTAGGACGCTATTAGTTATTGTGGTAGACTTGTATATTACAGAATGGTAGGACGCTATTAGTTATTGTGGTAGACTTGTATATTACAGAATGGTAGGACGCTATTAGTTATTGTGGTAGACTTGTATATTACAGAATGGTAGGACGCTATTAGTTATTGTGGTAGACTTGTATATTACAGAATGGTAGGACGCTATTAGTTATTGTGGTAGACTTGTATATTACAGAATGGTAGGACGCTATTAGTTATTGTGGTAGACTTGTATATTACAGAATGGTAGGACGCTATTAGTTATTGTGGTAGACTTGTATATTACAGAATGGTAGGACGCTATTAGTTATTGTGGTAGACTTGTATATTACAGAATGGTAGGACGCTATTAGTTATTGTGGTAGACTTGTATATTACAGAATGGTAGGACGCTATTAGTTATTGTGGTAGACTTGTATATTACAGAATGGTAGGACGCTATTAGTTATTGTGGTAGACTTGTATATTACAGAATGGTAGGACGCTATTAGTTATTGTGGTAGACTTGTATATTACAGAATGGTAGGACGCTATTAGTTATTGTGGTAGACTTGTATATTACAGAATGGTAGGACGCTATTAGTTATTGTGGTAGACTTGTATATTACAGAATGGTAGGACGCTATTAGTTATTGTGGTAGACTTGTATATTACAGAATGGTAGGACGCTATTAGTTATTGTGGTAGACTTGTATATTACAGAATGGTAGGACGCTATTAGTTATTGTGGTAGACTTGTATATTACAGAATGGTAGGACGCTATTAGTTATTGTGGTAGACTTGTATATTACAGAATGGTAGGACGCTATTAGTTATTGTGGTAGACTTGTATATTACAGAATGGTAGGACGCTATTAGTTATTGTGGTAGACTTGTATATTACAGAATGGTAGGACGCTATTAGTTATTGTGGTAGACTTGTATATTACAGAATGGTAGGACGCTATTAGTTATTGTGGTAGACTTGTATATTACAGAATGGTAGGACGCTATTAGTTATTGTGGTAGACTTGTATATTACAGAATGGTAGGACGCTATTAGTTATTGTGGTAGACTTGTATATTACAGAATGGTAGGACGCTATTAGTTATTGTGGTAGACTTGTATATTACAGAATGGTAGGACGCTATTAGTTATTGTGGTAGACTTGTATATTACAGAATGGTAGGACGCTATTAGTTATTGTGGTAGACTTGTATATTACAGAATGGTAGGACGCTATTAGTTATTGTGGTAGACTTGTATATTACAGAATGGTAGGACGCTATTAGTTATTGTGGTAGACTTGTATATTACAGAATGGTAGGACTCTATTAGTTATTGTGGTAGACTTGTATATTACAGAATGGTAGGACGCTATTAGTTATTGTGGTAGACTTGTATATTACAGAATGGTAGGACGCTATTAGTTATTGTGGTAGACTTGTATATTACAGAATGGTAGGACGCTATTAGTTATTGTGGTAGACTTGTATATTACAGAATGGTAGGACGCTATTAGTTATTGTGGTAGACTTGTATATTACAGAATGGTAGGACGCTATTAGTTATTGTGGTAGACTTGTATATTACAGAATGGTAGGACGCTATTAGTTATTGTGGTAGACTTGTATATTACAGAATGGTAGGACGCTATTAGTTATTGTGGTAGACTTGTATATTACAGAATGGTAGGACGCTATTAGTTATTGTGGTAGACTTGTATATTACAGAATGGTAGGACGCTATTAGTTATTGTGGTAGACTTGTATATTACAGAATGGTAGGACGCTATTAGTTATTGTGGTAGACTTGTATATTACAGAATGGTAGGACGCTATTAGTTATTGTGGTAGACTTGTATATTACAGAATGGTAGGACGCTATTAGTTATTGTGGTAGACTTGTATATTACAGAATGGTAGGACGCTATTAGTTATTGTGGTAGACTTGTATATTACAGAATGGTAGGACGCTATTAGTTATTGTGGTAGACTTGTATATTACAGAATGGTAGGACGCTACTAGTTATTGTGGTAGACTTGTATATTACAGAATGGTAGGACGCTATTAGTTATTGTGGTAGACTTGTATATTTCATCTTGTTATTGCATATATTTATTTATTTTATATATGTTGTGCTTGTTTTTTTTGTTTTTTTATATTATTCTTAGTTGACGGCAAATATCCATTTATATATTTCATTTGTGTTTGTTGTGTGTGTGTTTATCTGTTGTATTTATTGTTTTTTGTTTTTGCTTGTTTACATTATACTTAGTTGGCGGCAAATATCTACGACTCCATCTTGATTTTTCAGGTATTACGATGATTTTGTAGCGAAATATCCAGTTGAGTATGAACATTTGAAATTATAATAATGTAGACTTTCATGATTGTTATCATATATACATCGATGAATCAACTAGCACGTTTTGGTCCGACGTCTATAGTCTGTTATTACATTATATTGTTTATTTTCTCTCTCTCTCTCTCTCTCTCTCTCTCTCTCTCTCTCTCTCTCTCTCTCTCTCTCTCTCTCTCTCTCTCTCTCTCTCTCTCTCTCTCTCAAAAACGAATTCATTAAACACAGTTGGGCATGACAAGTACACTGTTTGTCTAGGTGAGACGTATTGAATTTAGTGAAATGAGCCTTTGTGTTCTGCTCAAGAATTAATTGAATAACATAAAATACAAATAAATACACATCGTGACTGTAGGTTTATGAAGTGCAGGAATATGAAGATAATTATAAAGCCTGCTTAAGGGAAGATGGACCGTTTTACTGGTACCCTTTTTCCCTCATGCTAAGCCCCATTTGTTTTTGAGATTATAAGCCCATTAGTTTGGCGATTATAACACCCTTTTCCCCATTTCGTTGTCAATTTAAGACATTTCGTGCCATTTAGGTATCGATATTTTCCTGGCGAGCGAAAGCGAGACTGAATTTTTAAGAGGAACCGGCCTTCGGCCGGGAAATTTTTCTACCGAAAAATGTACAAACATTTCTTGAAGTGGGGTCTAGGTTTTTTTTTCTAAGCTTAATGGAGGTCTAGCGAGGAAACTAGGAAATAAAGGAATACATGAATGAATAGACTAAAAAAACGGCTCATCTCCCCTTAAGAGTTACAGCATCAATAAATATAAACATCAAGGAGAAAAAGGATCAAGGGTTGGACAGGGAAAATATATACTGTGACCTATCATACGAATATAGAAGAAAACGCAATACAACGGAACTGGGAAGAGGTACATGAACGTTTGAGAGAGAGAGAGAGAGAGAGAGAGAGAGAGAGAGAGAGAGAGAGAGGAAGAGAGAGAGAGAGAGAGAGAAGATCAATGAGCGTTTGATAGATTACAGTGTATCCATCTAGAGGCAAAAGAAAATACAAAAGACACTGAAGATGTACGAATGAACTCTGAGAAAGCCAGCACGTCACCTGGGAATGCAGAAATGAGAGATATATAGTTACATAGAGTTACATAGATGAAAAGACCTTGGGGTCCCAACTAGGTAGTCGGGACTTAATGCTAAAATAGAATTTGCTGCAAATTGGAAGGCAAGGATAACAAAGCAGAACACTCTCTCCCCGCCCACCTCTCCCTCCGATCGTTGGTCGCCATGACATTTAGTTTGGGAAACAAGTCCCCCAGCAGAATGAAACAAACGTCTACTGGGACATTTATAGTTAAGAACGAAGTTGAGAAATATTATATACTACTGATGCTTAATTAAATGAATCAACGGTGCTGCAGTCTAAAACGTCTCTGGGAAGCCCATCCCACAAGTTGACAACTCGATTGAAGAAGAAATTCTTAGATTCGTGTGAGTTAAAAGATTTACCAATAATTTTGCAACCGTTTCCCCGCATGTAATTAGATTGGTCGATAGTGAAGTACTTACTACAGTTCATATTGTCGATGCCTTTGATGATTTTGAACACTTGAATTAAGTCACCTCTTAATCTGTGCTGGGTTAAAGGAAATAGATTTAATTCTCTAAGATGCTCTTCGTATGGTTTGTTCTTTAGGCTAGGTATCATTTTGGTAACTCTACGTTGAACTCGTTCTAGCTTGTTTATATCTTTTTGGTAATAAGGGCACCAGGATTGAATGCAGTATTCCAGAAGAGAGCAGACTAAGGAATTGTAAAGAGTTAGGATAACTTCTTTGGATTTATGCTCAAATGACCTGCCTATAAAGCCAATTATTTTGTTTGCCTTCTTAACAACTTCTTAACATTGTTGACTCGGTTTTAGGTTACTCGATATTGTTACTCCCAGATCGGTTTCTCTGTTTACATTCTTAAGCTGAGTGCCATTCATCGAATAGTTTGCTTTCTCATTTAGGTATCCGATATGTAGTACTTTACATTTATCCGCATTGAAACTCATTTGCCAAATTTGGGCCCAACATGACAATTTATCTAGATTGTGTTGCACAACGTCAACTTGTTCTTTTGAGAGCACGCTATTTGCAATTTTTGTATCGTCAGCAAATTTTGAGACTGTACAGGTGAGACCCTCATCTATGTTGTTGATGTAAATTAGAAAGATAATTGGTCCTAGTACCGATCCCTGGGGTACCCCGCTACTTACATTGGTCCATTTAGATGCCTTACCGTTTATGACTACTCTTTGCTTTCTGTCACTGAGTCAATTTTCTATCCATTTCAACACACCGTCTTGTATTCCATGAGCTTTTAGTTTTAGCAGTAAACATTTGTGGGGAACTTTGTCAAAGGCCTTTTGAAAATCAAGGTATATAATATCTACAGCTTTACTCTCATCGTAGAAGCTGAGGATATCGTGGAAGAAGTCTAAGAGGTTTGTTAAACAGGAACGTTTTTTACGAAAGCCGTGTTGAGTATCTTTAAGTAAGTTATTTGCCTCTAAGTGATTTACTAGTCTGCCTCTTAAGACCGTTTCTAGCATTTTACATACAATTGAGGTAAAGCTAATTGGACGATAGTTACTGGGTAGGGATTTGCTGCCTTTTTTATATATCGGTGTTATGTTGGCTAGCTTCCACTGATCAGGCATAGTCCCAGACTGCACGGATTCATTGAATTGCAATGTCAGTGGTTTGGAGAGCTCATCCTTAGCTTCCTTTAGAACTCTAGGCGAGATTGTATCAGGTCCAGGCGTCTTATTTACCTTGAGTTTATCTAAACAATTCAATACTTCTCTCTGTAACGGTGATATTGCTTAGAACATCTGAATTATCAATCTGAATCGGCGATGGTGTAGGGATATCACTGAGGTCTTCGGTTGTAAAAACTGATGTAAAGAAGGTATTGAGGGCATTACTCATTTGTACTTCGTCTTTGGTGTATTCTCCATTTTCATCGACTAACGGTCCAAATATACTAGGTGACTGTGATGTACTAGGTAACTGTGGTGTACTAGTTGACTGTGATGTACTAGGTGACTGTGGTGTACTAGTTGACTGTGGTGTACTAGGTGACTGTGGTGTACTAGGTGACTGGGGTGTACTAGGTGACTTGGGTGTACTAGATGACTGGGGTGTACTAGGTGACTGGGGTGTACTAGGTGACTGTGGTGTACTAGGTAACTGGGGTGTACTAGGTGACTGTGGTGTACTAGGTGACTGTGGTGTGCTAGGTGACTTTGGTGTACTGTGGTGCACTATGGGGTGTACTAGGTGACTGTGGTGTACTATTTGACTGTGGTGCACTAGGCAACTGTGGTGTACTAGGTGACTGTGGTGTACTAGGTGACAGTGGTGTACTAGGTGACTGTGGTGTACTAGGTGACTGTGATGTACTAGGTGACTGTGGTGTACTAGGTGACTGTGGTGTACTAGGTGACTGCGGTGTACTAGGTGACTGGTGTACTAGGTGACTATGGTGTACTATGTGACTGTGGTGTATTGTGGTGCACTATGGGATGTAGTGGAAGCTAGCCAACGTAACACCGATATTCAAAAAAGGCAGCAAATCCCTACCCAGTAACTATCGTCCAATTAGCTTAACCTCGGTTGTATGTAAAATGCTAGAAACGGTCATACGAGACAGACTCGTACTCACTTAGAGGAAATAACATACTTAAAGATACTCAACACGGCTTTCGTAAAAAACGTTCTTGTTTAAAACCTCTTAGACTTCTTCCACGATATCCTCAACCTCTACGAAGAGTAAAGCTGTAGATATTATATACCTTGATTTTCAAAAGGCCTTTGACAAAGTTCCCCACAAACGTTTACTGCTAAAACTAAAAGCGCATGGAATACAAGACGTGTGTTGAAATGGATAGAAAATTGGCTCAGCGACAGAAAGCAAAGAGTAGTCATAAACGGTAAGGCATCTAAATGGACCAATGTAAGTAGCGGGGTACCCCAGGGATCGGTACTTGGACCAATTCTCTTTCTAATTTACATCAACGACATAGATGAGGGCCTCACCTGTACAATCTCAAAATTTGCTGACGATACAAAAATTGCAAATAGCGTACTCTCAAAAGAACAAGTTGATGATATGCAACACAATCTAGATAAATTTTCATGTTGGGCCCAAATTTGGCAAATGAGTTTCAATGCGGATAAATGTAAAGTACTACATATCGGATACCTAAATGAGAAAAGCAAACTATTCGATGAATGGCACTCAGCTTAAGAATGTAAACAGAGAAACCGATCTGGTAGTAACAATATCGAGTAACCTAAAACCGAGTCAACAATGTTCAGAAGTTGTTAAGAAGGCAAACAAAATAATTGGCTTTATAGGCAGGTCATTTGAGCATAAATCCAAAGAAGTTATCCTAACCCTTTACAATTCCTTAGTCCGCCCTCTTCTGGAATACTGCGTTCAATCCTGGTGCCCTTATTACCAAAAAGATATAAACAAGCTAGAACGAGTTCAACGTAGAGTTACAAAATGATACCTAGCCTAAAGAACAAACCATACGAAGAGCGTCTTAGAGAATTAAATCTATTTCCTTTAACCCAGCGCAGATTAAGAGGTGACTTAATTCAAGTGTTCAAATCATCAAAGGCATCGACATATATGAACTGTAGTAAGTACTTCACTATCGACCAATCTAATTACACGCGGGGAAACGGTTTGCAAAATTATTGGTAAATCTTTTAACTCACACGAATCTAAGAATTTCTTCTTCAATCGAGTTGTCAACTTGTGGAATGGGCTTCCCCGAAACGTTATAGACTGCATCACCATTGATTCATTTAAACTCCGCCTAGACAAATATCTCGCTTCAAACCCGCGACTGACTGCGTTTGTAAATGAATAACTTTATTTTATCCCCCCCTCAGTTACTAACCCATCTGTCCCCTACTAACTTCCTAATCCTGCCACGGACATTAGTTCCAGGGTAGTAGTTCCCTTTCCAATGTTCCCTTACCCACTCTAAACCACTGTTTGGACACTTGATCCTCAGTGTTTTGGAGGACAAGCAACCTAGAAGGGTCACTAGATCTGTTGTTGCTTGATTTCCTTTGTACTTTGTACTCCTTTGTACTCCTTTGTAATAGGTGACTGTGATGCACTAGGTGACTGTGGTGTACTAGGTGACTGTGGTGTACTAGGTGACTGTGGTGTACTAGGTGACTGGTGTACTAGGTGACTGTGGTGTACTAGGTGACTGTGGTGTATTGTGGTGCACTATGGGATGTACTAGGTGACTGTGGTGTACTAGGTGACTGTGGTGTACTCTGGGGTGTACTAGGTGACTATGGTGTACTAGGTGACTGTGGTGTACTAGGTGACTGTGGTGTAATAGGTGACTGTGATGTACTAGGTGACTGTGGTGTACTAGGTGACTGTGGTGTACTAGGTGACTGTGGTGTACTAGGTGACTGTGGTGTACTAGGTGACTGTGGTGTACTAGGTGACTGGTGATCTATGGGGTGTACTAGGTGACTGTGATGTACTAGGTGACTGGGGTGTACTAGGTGACTGTGGTGTACTAGGTGACTGTGGTGCACTATGGGGTGTACTAGGTGACTGTGATGTACTAGGTGACTGTGGTGTACTAGGTGACTGTGGTGTACTAGGTGACTGGTCTACTAGGTGACTGTGGTGTACTAGGTGACTGTGATGTACTAGGTGACTGGGGTGTACTAGGTGACTGTGGTGTACTAGGTGACTGTGGTGCACTATGGGGTTTACTAAGTGACTGTGATGTAATAGGTGACTGTGGTGTACTAGGTGACTGTGGTGTACTAGGTGACTGTGGTCTACTAGGTGACTGTGTTGTACTAGGTGACTGTGATGTACTAGGTGACTGGGGTGTACTAGGTGACTGTGGTGTACTAGTTGACTGTGTTGTACTAGGTGACTGTGGTGCACTATGGGGTGTACTAGGTGACTGTGATGTACTAGGAGACTGTGGTGTACTAGGTGACTGTGGTGTACTAGGTGACTGTCGTGTACTAGGTGACTGGGGAGTACTAGGTGACTGTGATGTACTAGGTGACTGTGGTGTACAAGGTGACTGTGGTGTACTAGGTGACTTTGGTGTACTAGGTGACTGTGGTGTACTAGGTGACTGTGGTGTCGTAGGTGACTGTAGTGTACTAGGTGACTGTGGTGTACTAGGTGACTGTGGTGTAATAGGTGACTGTGGTGTACTAGGTGACTGTGGTGTATTAGGTGACTGTGGTGTACTAGGTGACTGTGGTGTACTAGGTGACTGGGGTGTACTAGGTGACTGTGGTGTACTAGGTGACTGTGGCGTACTAGGTGACTGTTGTGTACTAGGTGACTGTGTTGTACTAGGTGAGTATGGTGTACTAGGTGACTGTGGTGTACTAGGTGACTGTGGTGTGCTAGGTGACTGTGGTGTACTGTGGTGCACTATGGGGTGTACTAGGTGACTGTGGTGTACTAGGCAACTGTGGTGTACTAGGTTACTGTGGTGTACTAGGTGACTGTGGTGTACTAGGTGACTGGGGAGTACTAGGTGACTGTGGTGTACTAGGTGACTGTGGTGTACTAGGTGATGGGTGTACTAGGTGACTGGGGTGTACTAGGTGACTGGGGTGTACTAGGTGACTGGGGTGTACTAGGTGACAGGGGTGTACTAGGTGACTGTGGTGTACTAAGTGACTGTGGTGTCCTAGGTGGCTGTGGTGTAATAGGTGACTAGGGTGTACTAGGTTACTGTGGTGTACTAGGTGACTGTGATGTACTGTGGTGCACTATGGGATGTACTAGGTGACTGTGATGTGACAGGGGTGTACTAGGTGACTGTGGTGTACTAAGTGACTGTGGTGTCCTAGGTGGCTGTGGTGTAATAGGTGACTAGGGTGTACTAGGTGACTGTGGTGTACTAGGTGACTGTGATGTACTAGGTGACTGTGGTGTACTAGTTGACTGTGGTGTACTAGGTGACTGTGGTGTACTAGGTGACTGGGGTGTACTAGGTGACTGGGGTGTACTAGATGACTGGGGTGTACTAGGTGACTGGGGTATACTAGATGACAGGGGTGTACTAGGTGACTGTGGTGTAATAGGTGACTGTGATGTACTTTGGTGCACTATGGGATGTACTAGGTGACTGGGGTGTACTAGGTGACTGTGGTGTAATAGGTGACTGTGGTGTACTAGGTGACTGTGGTGTATTAGGTGACTGTGGTGTACTAGGTGACTCTGGTGTACTAGGTGACTGGGGTGTACTAGGTGACTGTGGTGTACTAGGTGACTGTGGCGTACTAGGTGACTGTTGTGTACTAGGTGACTGTGGCGTACTAGGTGACTGTGGTGTACTAGGTGACTGTGGTGTACTAGGTGACTGTGTTGTACTAGGTGAGTATGGTGTACTAGGTGACTGTGGTGTACTAGGTGACTGTGGTGTGCTAGGTGACTGTGGTGTACTGTGGTGCACTATGGGGTGTACTAGGTGACTGTGGTGTACTAGGCAACTGTGGTGTACTAGCTGACTGTGGTGTACTAGGTGACTGTGGTGTACTAGGTGACTTGGGAGTACTAGGTGACTGTGGTGTACTAGGTGACTGTGGTGTACTAGGTGATGGGTGTACTAGGTGACTGGGGTGTACTAGGTGACTGGGGTGTACTAGGTGACTTGGGTGTACTAGGTGACAGGGGTGTACTAGGTGACTGTGGTGTACTAAGTGACTGTGGTGTCCTAGGTGGCTGTGGTGTAATAGGTGACTAGGGTGTACTAGGTTACTGTGGTGTACTAGGTGACTGTGATGTACTGTGGTGCTCTATGGGATGTACTAGGTGACTGTGGTGTACTAGTTGACTGTGGTGTACTAGGTGACTGTGGTATACTAGGTGACTGGGGTGTACTAGGTGACTGGGGTGTACTAGGTGACTGTGGTGTACTAGGTGACTGTGGTGTACTAGGTGACTGTGGTGTACTAGGTGACTGTGGTGTACTAGGTGACTGTGGTGTACTAGGTGACTGTGATGTACTAGGCGTATGTGGTGTACTAGGTGACTGTGGTGTACTAGGTGACTGTGGTGTACTAGGTGACTGTGGTGTATTGTGGTGCACTATGGGATGTACTAGGTGACTGTGGTGTAATAGGTGACTGTGATGTACTTTGGTGCATTATGGGATGTACTAGGTGACTGGTGACTGGTACTAGGTGATGTACTGTGGTGCACTATGGGATGTACTAGGTGACTGTGATCTACTAGGTGACTGTGGTGTACTAGGTGACTGTGGTGTACTAGGTGGCTGTGGTGTACTAGGTGACTAGGGTGTACTAGGTGACTGTGGTGTACTAGGTGACTGTGATGTACTAGGTGACTGTGGTGTACTAGTTGACTGTGGTGTACTAGGTGACTGTGGTGTACTAGGTGACTGGGGTGTACTAGGTGACTGGGGTGTACTAGATGACTGGGGTGTACTAGGTGACTGTGGTGTACTAGGTGACTGTGGTGTACTAGGTGACTGTGGTGTGCTAGGTGACTGTGGTGTACTGTGGAGCACTCTGGGGTGTACTAGGTGACTGTGATGTACTAGGTGACTAGGGTGTACTAGGTGCACTATGGGATGTACTAGGTGACTGGGTGTACTAGGTGACTGTGGTGTAATAGGTGACTGTGATGTACTAGGTGACTGTGGTGTACTAGGTGACTAGGTGACTGTGGTGTACTAGGTGACTGTGGTGTACTAGGTGACTGTGGTGTACTAGGTGACTGTGGTGTACTATGGGGTGTACTAGGTGACTGTGATGTACTAGGTGACTGGGGTGTACTAGGTGACTGTGGTGTACTAGGTGACTGTGGTGCACTATGGGGTTTACTAGGTGACTGTGATGTGCTAGGTGACTGTGGTGTAATAGGTGGCTGTGGTGTACTAGGTGACTGGTCTACTAGGTGACTGTGGTGTACTAGGTGACTGTGATGTACTAGGTGACTGGGGTGTACTAGGTGACTGTGGTGTACTAGGTGACTGTGGTGCACTATGGGGTGTACTAGGTGACCTGGGTGTACTATGTGACTGTGGTGTACTTGGTGACTGTGGTGTACTAGCTGACTGTGGTGTACTAGGTGACTGTGATGTACTAGGTGATTGTGGTGTACTAGCTGACTGTGGTGTACAAGGTGACTGTGATGTACTAGGTGACTGTGGTGCACTATGGGGTGTACTAGGTGACTGTGATGTACTATGTGACTGGGGTGTACTAGGTGACTGTGGTGCACTAGGGGGTGTACTAGGTGACTGTGATGTACTAGGAGACTGTGGTGTACTAGGAGACTGTGGTGTACTAGGTGACTGTGGTGTACTAGGTGACTGGGGTGTACTAGGTGACTGTTTTTGTACTAGGTGACTGTGGTGTACTAGGTGACTGTGGTGTACTAGGTGACTTTGGTGTAATAGATGACTGTGGTGTACTAGGTGACTGTGGTGTCCTAGGTGACTGTAGTGTACTAGGTGACTGTGGTGTACTAGGTGACTGTGGTGTAATAGGTGACTGTGGTGTACTAGGTGACTGTGGTGTATTAGGTGACTTTTGGTGTACTAGGTGACTCTGGTGTACTAGGTGACTGGGGTGTACTAGGTGACTGTGGTATACTAGGTGACTGTGGCGTACTAGGTGACTGTGGTGTACTAGGTGACTGTGGTGTACAAAGGAGTACAAAGGAAATCAAGCAACAACAGATCTAGTGACCCTTCTAGGCTGCTTGTCCTCCAAAACACTGAGGATCAAGTGTCCAAACAGTGGTTTAGAGTGGGTAAGGGAACATTGGAAAGGGAACTACAATGTTCCACTAACGTTGCCACTAACGTGGCAGGACTAGGAAGTTAGTAGGGGACATATGGGTTAGTAACTGAGGGGAGGATAAAGTTATTAATTTACAAACGCAGTCAGTCGCGGGTTTGATGCGAGATATTTGTCTAGGCGGAATTTAAATGAATCAACGGTGCTGCAGTCTATAACGTCTCGGGGAAGCCCATTCAACAAGTTGACAACTCGATTGAAGAAGAAATTCTTAGATTCGTGTGAGTTAAATAATTTACCAATAATTTTGCAACCGTTTCCCCGCGTGTAATTAGATTGGTCGATAGTGAAGTAATTACTACAGTTCATATGTGCCTTTGATGATTTTGAACACTTGAATTAAGTCGCCTCTTAACACCTTACGAGCGCCTATGCGGTTTATTTGTGTGCACCACAGCGTGTTTTTAGCCAAAATAGGGGGTTTACGTGATCATTTTCATGCCTAAATAAGACCCAGAACGTAAAACAAGTACCTATCCCTGAAAGGGCATAAACAGAGCTTTCGAATGACACCATAACGATCCTTGTATGATGGATAGTTTTCTTGCAATAACCGGCAACGCGAGTGCAAAAAGCAGGAATTCGGTACTTTCAGTACATAATTGAGTATGTAGCGAGTGAGAGAGGGAGGAGGGAGCTGAGATTTGTGTCAGTAGGTTCGCCGCGGTGGTCTGGAGCAGTCATACGCTCGCTAGTCTCCTGCCACCACTTGTCTCTCTCTCTCAGCCACATTACGTGCTGAAATTGCCACTCGACCTATGTCGAGCGCCGCCATATAGTCCAGCTTTATTTAACTCGACTTATGTTGCTCGCCGCTAAATAAGGGTTAATCTGCGCTGGGTTAAAGGAAATAGATTTAATTCTCTAAGACGCTCTTCGTATGGTTTGTTCTTTAGGCTAGGTATCATTTTGGTAACTCTACGTTGAACTCGTTCTAGCTTGTTTATATCTTTTTGGTAATAAGGGCACCAGGATTGAACGCAGTATTCTAGAAGAGGGCGGACTAAGGAATTGTAAAGGGGTTAGGATAACTTCTTTGGATTTATGCTCAAATGACCTGCCTATAAAGCCAATTATTTTGTTTGCCTTCTTAACAACTTCTGAACATTGTTGACTCGGTTTTAGGTTACTTGATATTGTTACTCCCAGATCAGTTTTCTCTGTTTACATTCTTAGCTGAGTGCCATTCATAAAATAGTTTGCTTTCTCATTTAGGTATCCGACATGTAGTACTTTACATTTATCCGCATTGAAACTCATTTGCCAAATTTGGGCCCAACATGACAATTTATCTAGATTGTGTTGCATATCGTCAACTTGTTCTTTTGAGAGTACGCTATTTGCAATTTTTGTATCGTCAGCAAATTTTGAGATTGTGCACGTGAGACCCTCATCTATGTCGTTGATGTAAATTAGAAAGAGAATTGGTCCTAGTACCGATCCCTGGGGTACCCCGCTACTTACATTGGTCCATTTAGATGCCTTACCGTTTATGACTACTCTTTGCTTTCTGTCGCTGAGCCCATTTTCTATCCATTTCAACACACCGTCTTGTAGTCCATGCGCTTTTAGTTTTAGCAGTAAACGTTTGTGGGGAACTTTGTCAAAGGCCTTTTGAAAATCAAGGTATATAATATCTACAGCTTTACTCTCATCGTAGAGGTGTACTAGGTGACTGTGGTGTACTAGGTGACTATGGTGTACTAGGTGACTGTGGTGTACTAGGTGACTGTGGTGTACTAGGTGACGGGTGTACTAGGTGGCTGGGGTGTACTAGGTGACTGGGGTGTAATAGGTGACAGGGGTGTACTAGGTGACTGTGGTGTACTAGGTGACTGTGGTGTCCTAGGTGGCTCTGGTGTACTAGGCGACTTGGGTGTACTAGGTTACTGTGGTGTACTAGGTGACTGTGATGTACTGTGGTGCTCTATGGGATGTACTAGGTGACTGTGGTGTACTAGTTGACTGTGGTGTACTAGGTGACTGTGGTATACTAGGTGACTGGGGTGTACTAGGTGACTGGGGTGTACTAGATAACTGTGGTGTACTAGGTGACTGTGGTGTACTAGGTGACTGTGGTGTACTAGGTGACTGTGGTGTGCTAGGTGACTGTGGTGTACTGTGGTGCACTATGGGGTGTACTAGGTGACTGTGATGTACTAGGCAACTGTGGTGTACTAGCTGACTGTGGTGTACTAGGTGACTGTGGTGTACTAGGTGACTGTGGTGTAGTAGGTGACTGTGATGTACTAGGCGTATGTGGTGTACTAGGTGACTGTGGTGTACTAGGTGACTGTGGTGTACTAGGTGACTGTGATGTATTGTGGTGCACTATGGGATGTACTAGGTGACTGTGGTGTAATAGGTGACTGTGATGTACTTTGGTGCATTATGGGATGTACTAGGTGACTGGGGCGTACTAGGTGACTGTGGTGTAATAGGTGACTGTGATGTACTAGGTGACTGTGGTGTAGTGGGTGACTGTGATGTACTAGGTGACTGTGGTGTACTAGTTGACTGTGGTGTACTAGGTGACTGTGGTGTACTAGGTGACTGGGGTGTACTAGGTGACGGGGGTGTACTAGATGAATGGGGTGTACTAGGTGACTGGGGTGTACTAGGTGACTGTGGTGTACTAGGTAACTGGGGTGTACTAGGTGACTGTGGTGTACTAGGTGACTGTGGTGTGCTAGGTGACTTTGGTGTACTGTGGTGCACTATGGGGTGTACTAGGTGACTGTGGTGTACTATTTGACTGTGGTGTACTAGGCAACTGTGGTGTACTAGGTGACTGTGGTGTACTAGGTGACAGTGGTGTACTAGGTGACTGTGGTGTACTAGGTGACTGTGATGTACTAGGTGACTGTGGTGTACTAGGTGACTGTGGTGTACTAGGTGACTGCGGTGTACTAGGTGACTGGTGTACTAGGTGACTATGGTGTACTATGTGACTGTGGTGTATTGTGGTGCACTATGGGATGTAGTGGAAGCTAGCCAACGTAACACCGATATTCAAAAAAGGCAGCAAATCCCTACCCAGTAACTATCGTCCAATTAGCTTAACCTCGGTTGTATGTAAAATGCTAGAAACGGTCATACGAGACAGACTCGTAAATCACTTAGAGGAAAATAACATACTTAAAGATACTCAACACGGCTTTCGTAAAAAACGTTCTTGTTTAACAAACCTCTTAGACTTCTTCCACGATATCCTCAACCTCTACGAAGAGAGTAAAGCTGTAGATATTATATACCTTGATTTTCAAAAGGCCTTTGACAAAGTTCCCCACAAACGTTTACTGCTAAAACTAAAAGCGCATGGAATACAAGACGGTGTGTTGAAATGGATAGAAAATTGGCTCAGCGTCATAAAGCAAAAAGTAGTCATAAACGGTAAGGCATCTAAATGGACCAATGTAAGTAGCGGGGTACCCCAGGGATCGGTACTTGGACCAATTCTCTTTCTAATTTACATCAACGACATAGATGAGGACCTCACCTGTACAATCTCAAAATTTGCTGACGATACAAAAATTGCAAATAGCGTACTCTCAAAAGAACAAGTTGACGATATGCAACACAATCTAGATAAATTGTCATGTTGGGCCCAAATTTGGCAAATGAGTTTCAATGCGGATAAATGTAAAGTACTACATATCGGATACCTAAATGAGAAAGCAAACTATTCGATGAATGGCACTCAGCTTAAGAATGTAAACAGAGAAACCGATCTGGGAGTAACAATATCGAGTAACCTAAAACCGAGTCAACAATGTTCAGAAGTTGTTAAGAAGGCAAACAAAATAATTGGCTTTATAGGCAGGTCATTTGAGCATAAATCCAAAGAAGTTATCCTAACCCTTTACAATTCCTTAGTCCGCCCTCTTCTGGAATACTGCGTTCAATCCTGGTACCCTTATTACCAAAAAGATATAAACAAGCTAGAACGAGTTCAACGTAGAGTTACCAAAATGATACCTAGCCTAAAGAACAAACCATACGAAGAGCGTCTTAGAGAATTAAATCTATTTCCTTTAACCCAGCGCAGATTAAGAGGTGACTTAATTCAAGTGTTCAAAATCATCAAAGGCATCGACAATATGAACTGTAGTAAGTACTTCACTATCGACCAATCTAATTACACGCGGGGAAACGGTTGCAAAATTATTGGTAAATCTTTTAACTCACACGAATCTAAGAATTTCTTCTTCAATCGAGTTGTCAACTTGTGGAATGGGCTTCCCCGAAACGTTATAGACTGCATCACCATTGATTCATTTAAACTCCGCCTAGACAAATATCTCGCTTCAAACCCGCGACTGACTGCGTTTGTAAATGAATAACTTTATTTTATCCCCCCCTCAGTTACTAACCCATCTGTCCCCTACTAACTTCCTAATCCTGCCACGGACATTAGTTCCAGGGCAGTAGTTCCCTTTCCAATGTTCCCTTACCCACTCTAAACCACTGTTTGGACACTTGATCCTCAGTGTTTTGGAGGACAAGCAACCTAGAAGGGTCACTAGATCTGTTGTTGCTTGATTTCCTTTGTACTTTGTACTCCTTTGTACTCCTTTGTAATAGGTGACTGTGATGCACTAGGTGACTGTGATGTACTAGGTGACTGTGGTGTACTAGGTGACTGTGGTGTACTAGGTGACTGGTGTACTAGGTGACTGTGGTGTACTAGGTGACTGTGGTGTACTGTGGTGCACTATGGGATGTACTAGGTGACTGTGGTGTAATAGGTGACTGTGATGTACTTTGGTGTACTATGGGATGTACTAGGTGACTGGGGTGTACTAGGTGACTGTGGTGTAATAGGTGAATGTGATGTACTAGGTGACTGTGGTGTACTAGGTGACTGTGGTCTACTAGGTGACTGTGGTGTACTAGGTGACTGTGGTGTACTAGGTGACTGTGGTGTACTAGGTGACTGGTGATCTATGGGGTGTACTAGGTGACTGTGATGTACTAGGTGACTGGGGTGTACTAGGTGACTGTGGTGTACTAGGTGACTGTGGTGCACTATGGGGTTTACTAGGTGACTGTGATGTGCTAGGTGACTGTGGTGTACTAGGTGACTGTGGTGTACTAGGTGACTGGTCTACTAGGTGACTGTGGTGTACTAGGTGACTGTGATGTACTAGGTGACTGGGGTGTACTAGGTGACTGTGGTGTACTAGGTGACTGTGGTGTACTAGGTGACTGTGGTGTACTAGGTGACTGTGGTCTACTAGGTGACTGTGTTGTACTAGGTGACTGTGATGTACTAGGTGACTGGGGTGTACTAGGTGACTGGGGAGTACTAGGTGACTGTGGTGTACTAGGTGACTGTGGTGTACTAGGTGACTGGGGTGTACTAGGTGACTATTGTGTACTAGGTGACTGTGGTGTGCTAGGTGACTGTGGTGCACTATGGGGTGTACTAGGTGACTGTGATGTACTAGGTGACTAGGGTGTACTAGGTGACTGTGGTGCATTATGGGGTGTACTAGGTGACTGTGATGTACTAGGAGACTGTGGTGTACTAGGTGACTGTGGTGTACTAGGTGACTGTCGTGTACTAGTTGACTGGGGACTACTAGGTGACTGTGATGTACTAGGTGACTGTGGTGTACTAGGTGACTGTGGTGTACTAGGTGACTGTGGTGTACTAGGTGACTGTGGTGTACTAGGTGACTGTGGTGTCGTAGGTGACTGTAGTGTACTAGGTGACTGTGGTGTACTAGGTGACTGTGGTGTAATAGGTGACTGTGGTGTACTAGGTGACTGTGGTGTATTAGGTGACTGTGGTGTACTAGGTGACTCTGGTGTACTAGGTGACGGGGGTGTACTAGGTGACTGTGGTGTACTAGGTGACTGTGGCGTACTAGGTGACTGTTGTGTACTAGGTGACTGTGCCGTACTAGGTGACTGTGGTGTACTAGGTGACTGTGGTGTACTAGGTGACTGTGTTGTACTAGGTGAGTATGGTGTACTAGGTGACTGTGGTGTACTAGGTGACTGTGGTGTGCTAGGTGACTGTGGTGTACTGTGGTGCACTATGGGGTGTACTAGGTGACTGTGGTGTACTAGGCAACTGTGGTGTACTAGGTGACTGTGGTGTACTAGGTGACTGTGGTGTACTAGGTGACTGGGGAGTACTAGGTGACTGTGGTGTACTAGGTGACTGTGGTGTACTAGGTGATGGGTGTACTAGGTGACTGGGGTGTACTCGGTGACTGGGGTGTACTAGGTGACTGGGGTGTACTAGGTGACAGGGGTGTACTAGGTGACTGTGGTGTACTAAGTGACTGTGGTGTCCTAGGTGGCTGTGGTGTAATAGGTGACTAGGGTGTACTAGATTACTGTGGTGTACTAGGTGACTGTGATGTACTGTGGTGCACTATGGGATGTACTAGGTGACTGTGATGTGACAGGGGTGTACTAGGTGACTGTGGTGTACTAAGTGACTGTGGTGTCCTAGGTGGCTGTGGTGTAATAGGTGACTAGGGTGTACTAGGTGACTGTGGTGTACTAGGTGACTGTGATGTACTAGGTGACTGTGGTGTACTAGTTGACTCGGATGTACTAGGTGACTGGGGTATACTAGATGACTGGGGTGTACTAGGTGACTGTGGTGTAATAGGTGACTGTGATGTACTTTGGTGCACTATGGGATGTACTAGGTGACTGGGGTGTACTAGGTGACTGTGGTGTAATAGGTGACTGTGGTGTACTAGGTGACTGTGGTGTATTAGGTGACTGTGGTGTACTAGGTGACTCTGGTGTACTAGGTGACTGGGGTGTACTAGGTGACTGTGGTGTACTAGGTGACTGTGGCGTACTAGGTGACTGTGGTGTACTAGGTGACTGTGGTGTACTAGGTGACTGTGTTGTACTAGGTGAGTATGGTGTACTAGGTGACTGTGGTGTACTAGGTGACTGTGGTGTGCTAGGTGACTGTGGTGTACTGTGGTGCACTATGGGGTGTACTAGGTGACTGTGGTGTACTAGGCAACTGTGGTGTACTAGGTGACTGTGGTGTACTAGGTGACTGTGGTGTACTAGGTGACTTGGGAGTACTAGGTGACTGTGGTGTACTAGGTGACTGTGGTGTACTAGGTGATGGGTGTACTAGGTGACTGGGGTGTACTAGGTGACTGGGGTGTACTAGGTGACAGGGGTGTACTAGGTGACTGTGGTGTACTAAGTGACTGTGGTGTCCTAGGTGGCTGTGGTGTTATAGGTGACTAGGGTGTACTAGGTTACTGTGGTGTACTAGGTGACTGTGATGTACTGTGGTGCACTATAGGATGTACTAGGTGACTGTGATGTGACAGGGGTGTACTAGGTGACTGTGGTGTACTAAGTGACTGTGGTGTCCTAGGTGGCTGTGGTGTAATAGGTGACTAGGGTGTACTAGGTGACTGTGGTGTACTAGATGACTGTGGTGTACTAGGTGACTGTGGTGTACTAGTTGACTGTGGTGTACTAGGTGACTGTGGTGTACTAGGTGACTGGGGTGTACTAGGTGACTGGGGTGTACTAGATGACTGGGGTGTACTAGGTGACTGTGGTGTACTAGGTGACTGTGGTGTACTAGGTGACTGTGGTGTGCTACGTGACTGTGGTGTACTGTGGTGCACTATGGGGTGTACTAGGTGACTGTGGTGTAATAGGTGACTGCGATGTACTTTGGTGCACTATGGGATGTACTAGGTGACTGGGGTGTACTAGGTGACTGTGGTGTAATAGGTGACTGTGATGTACTAGGTGACTGTGGTGTACTAGGTGAGTGTGGTCTACTAGGTGACTGTGGTGTACTAGGTGACTGTGGTGTACTAGGTGACTGTGATGTACTAGGTGACTGGGGTGTACTAGGTGACTGTGGTGTACTAGGTGACTGTGGTGCACTATGGGGTTTACTAGGTGACTGTGATGTGCTAGGTGACTGTGGTGTAATAGGTGGCTGTGGTGTACTAGGTGACTGGTCTACTAGGTGACTGTGGTGTACTAGGTGACTGTGATGTACTAGGTGACTGGGGTGTACTAGGTGACTGTGGTGTACTAGGTGACTGTGGTGCACTATGGGGTGTACTAGGTGACTGTGATGTACTAGGTGACTGTGGTGTACTAGGTGACTGTGGTCTACTAGGTGACTGTGGTGTACTAGGTGACTGTGATGTACTAGGTGACTGGGGTGTACTAGGTGACTGTGGTGTACTAGGTGACTGTGTTGTACTAGGTGACTGTGGTGCACTATGGGGTGTACTAGGTGACTGTGATGTACTAGGTGACTGGGTTGTACAAGGTGACTGTGGTGCACTATGGGGTGTACTAGGTGACTGTGATGTACTAGGAGACTGTGGTGTACTAGGAGACTGTGGTGTACTAGGTGACTGTGGTGTACTAGGTGACTGGGGAGTACTAGGTGACTGTGGTGTACTAGGTGACTGTGGTGTACTAGGTGACTGTGGTGTACTAGGTGACTGTGGTGTACTAGGTGACTTTGGTGTACTAGATGACTGTGGTGTACTAGGTGACTGTGGTGTCCTAGGTGACTGTAGTGTACTAGGTGACTGTGGTGTACTAGGTGACTGTGGTGTAATAGGTGACTGTGGTGTACTAGGTGACTGTGGTGTATTAGGTGACTTTTGGTGTACTAGGTGACTCTGGTGTACTAGGTGACTGGGGTGTACTAGGTGACTGTGGTATACTAGGTGACTGTGGCGTACTAGGTGACTGTGGTGTACTAGGTGACTGTGGTGTACAAAGGAGTACAAAGGAAATCAAGCAACAACAGATCTAGTGACCCTTCTAGGCTGCTTGTCCTCCAAAACACTGAGGATCAAGTGTCCAAACAGTGGTTTAGAGTGGGAAAGGGAACATTGGAAAGGGAACTACTGCCCTGCCACTAACGTGGCAGGACTAGGAAGTTAGTAGGGGACATATGGGTTAGTAACTGAGGGGAGGATAAAGTTATTCATTTACAAACGCAGTCAGTCGCGGGTTTGATGCGAGATATTTGTCTATGCGGAATTTAAATGAATCAACGGTGCTGCAGTCTATAACGTCTCGGGGAAGCCCATTCAACAAGTTGACAACTCGATTGAAGAAGAAATTCTTAGATTCGTGCGAGTTAAAAGATTTACCAATAATTTTGCAACCGTTTCCCCGCGTGTAATTAGATTGGTCGATAGTGAAGTACTTACTACAGTTCATATTGTCGATGTCTTTGATGATTTTGAACACTTGAATTAAGTCGCCTCTTAATCTGCGCTGGGTTAAAGGAAATAGATTTAATTCTCTAAGACGCTCTTCGTATGGTTTGTTCTTTAGGCTAGGTATCATTTTGGTAACTCTACGTTGAACTCGTTCTAGCTTGTTTATATCTTTTTGGTAATAAGGGCACCAGGATTGAACGCAGTATTCTAGAAGAGGGCGGACTAAGGAATTGTAAAGGGTTAGGATAACTTCTTTGGATTTATGCTCAAATGACCTGCCTATAAAGCCAATTATTTTGTTTGCCTTCTTAACAACTTCTGAACATTGTTGACTCGGTTTTAGGTTACTTGATATTGTTACTCCCAGATCAGTTTCTCTGTTTACATTCTTAAGCTGAGTGCCATTCATAAAATAGTTTGCTTTCTCATTTAGGTATCCGACATGTAGTACTTTACATTTATCCGCATTGTAACTCATTTGCAAAATTTGGGCCCAACATGACAATTTATCTAGATTGTGATGCATATCGTCAACTTGTTCTTTTGAGAGTACGCTATTTGCAATTTTTGTATCGTCAGCAAATTTTGAGATTGTGCAGGTGAGACCCTCATCTATGTCGTTGATGTAAATTAGAAAGAGAATTGGTCCTAGTACCGATCCCTGGGGTACCCCGCTACTTACATTGGTCCATTTAGATGCCTTACCGTTTATGACTACTCTTTGCTTTCTGTCGCTGAGCCCATTTTCTATCCATTTCAACACACCGTCTTGTATTCCATGCGCTTTTAGTTTTAGCAGTAAACGTTTGTGGGGAACTTTGTCAAAGGCCTTTTGAAAATCAAGGTATATAATATCTACAGCTTTACTCTCATCGTAGAGGTGTACTAGGTGACTGTGGTGTACTAGGTGACTATGGTGTACTAGGTGACTGTGGTGTACTAGGTGACTGTGGTGTACTAGGTGACGGGTGTACTAGGTGGCTGGGGTGTACTAGGTGACTGGGGTGTAATAGGTGACAGGGGTGTACTAGGTGATTGTGGTGTACTAGGTGACTGTGGTGTCCTAGGTGGCTCTGGTGTTCTAGGTGACTGGGGTGTACTAGGTTACTGTGGTGTACTAGGTGACTGTGATGTACTGTGGTGCACTATGGGATGTACTAGGTGACTGTGGTGTACTAGTTGACTGTGGTGTACTAGGTGACTGTGGTATACTAGGTGACTGTGGTGTACTAGGTGACTGTGGTGTGCTAGGTGACTGTGGTGTACTGTGGTGCACTATGGGGTGTACTAGGTGACTGTGGTGTACTAGGCAACTGTGGTGTACTAGGTGACTGTGGTGTACTAGGTGACTGTGGTGTACTAGGTGACTGTGGTGTAGTAGGTGACTGTGATGTACTAGGCGTATGTGGTGTACTAGGTGACTGTGGTGTACTAGGTGACTGTGGTGTACTAGGTGACTGTGGTGTATTGTGGTGCACTATGGGATGTACTAGGTGACTGTGGTGTAATAGGTGACTGTGATGTACTTTGGTGCATTATGGGATGTACTAGGTGACTGGGGCGTACTAGGTGACTGTGGTGTAATAGGTGACTGTGATGTACTAGGTGACTGTGGTGTAGTGGGTGACTGTGGTCTACTAGGTGACTGTGGTGTAATAGGTGACCGTGATGTACTAGGTGACTGTGGTGTACTATGGGGTGTACTAGGTGGCTATGATGTAGTACAAAGGAGTACAAAGGAAATCAAGCAACAACATATCTAGTGACCCTTCTAGGCTGCTTGTCCTCCAAAACACTGAGGATCAAGTGTCCAAACAGTGGTTTAGAGTGGGTAAGGGAACATTGGAAAGGGAACTACTGCCCTGCCACTAACGTGGCAGGACTAGGAAGTTAGTAGGGGACATATGTGTTAGTAACTGAGGGGAGGATAAAATAAAGTTATTCATTTACAAACGCAGTCAGTCGCGGGTTTGATGCGAGATATTTGTCTAGGCGGAATTTAAATGAATCAACGGTACTGCAGTCTATAACGTCTCGGGGAAGCCCATTCCACAAGTTGACAACTCGATTGAAGAAGAAATTCTTAGATTCGTGAGAGTTAAAATATTTACCAATAATTTTGCAACCGTTTCCCCGCGTGTAATTAGATTGGTCGATAGTGAAGTACTTACTACAGTTCATATTGTCGATGCCTTTGATGATTTTGAACACTTGAATTAAGTCACCTCTTAATCTGCGCTGGGTTAAAGGAAATAGATTTAATTCTCTAAGACGCTCTTCGTATGGTTTGTTCTTTAGGCTAGGTATCATTTTGGTAACTCTACGTTGAACTCGTTCTAGCTTGTTTATGTCTTTTTGGTAATAAGGGCACCAGCATTGAACGCAGTATTCCAGAAGAGGGCGGACTACGGAATTGTAAAGGGTTAGGATTACGTCTTTGGATTTATGCTCAAATGATCTGCCTATAAAGCCAATTATTTTGTTTGCCTTCTTAACAACTTCTGAACATTGTTGACTCGGTTTTAGGTTACTCGATATTGTTACTCCCAGATCGGTTTCTCTGTTTACATTCTTAAGCTGAGTGCCATTCATCGAATAGTTTGCTTTCTCATTTAGGTATCCGATATGTAGTACTTTACATTTATCCGCATTGATACTCATTTGCCAAATTTGGGCCCAATGTGACAATTTATCTAGATTGTGTTGCATATCGTCAACTTGATCTTTTGAGAGTACGCTATTTGCAATTTTTGTATCGTCAGCAAATTTTGAGATTGTACAGGTGAGACCCTCATCTATGTCGTTGATGTAAATTAGAAAGAGAATTGGTCCTAGTACCGATCCCTGGGGTACCCGCTACTTACATTGGTCCATTTAGATGCCTTACCGTTTATGACTACTCTTTGCTTTCTGTCGCTGAGCCAATTTTCTATCCATTTCAACACACCGTCTTGTATTCCATGCGCTTTTAGTTTTAGCAGTAAACGTTTGTGGGGAACTTTGTCAAAGGCCTTTTGAAAATCAAGGTATATAATATCTACAGCTTTACTCTCATCGTAGAGGTTGAGGATATCGTGGAAGAAGTCTAAGAGGTTTGTTAAACAGGAACGTTTTTTACGAAAGCCATGTTGAGTATCTTTAAGTATGTTATTTTCCTCTAAGTGATTTACGAGTCTGTCTCTTATGACCGTTTCTAGCATTTTACATACAACTGAGGTTAAGCTAATTGGACGATAGTTACTGGGTAGGGATTTGCTGCCTTTTTTAAATATCGGTGTTATGTTGGCTAGCTTCCACTGATCAGGCATAGTCCCAGACTGCACGGATTCATTGAATTGCAATGTCAGTGGTTTGGAGAGCTCATCCTTAGCTTCCTTTAGAACTCTAGGCGAGATTGTATCAGGTCCAGGCGTTTTATTTACCTTGAGTTTATCTAAACAATTCAATACTTCTCTCTCTGTAACGGTGATATTGCTTAGAACATCTGAATTATCAATCTGAATCGGCGATGGTGTAGGGATATCACTGAGGTCTTCTGTTGTAAAAACTGATGCAAAGAAGGTATTGAGGGCATTACTCATTTGTACTTCGTCTTTGGTGTATTCTCCATTTTCATCGACTAACGGTCCAACAGTTGAAGTAACTACTTTTTTCTTTCTGATATAACTATAGAATTCTTTCGGGTTTGTTTTTCTTTGATTCGCAATATGTAACTCTAGGGTCTTTTTACTTTGCTTAATTAACTTTTTGGCTTTGCGTCGTAGCTCTACAAATTTCATCCGTTCTTCGTCATTTTGTGAGGATTTTAATCTATCATTAGCAAATTTTTTAGCAAGCAGGCAGTTTGAAATATCTTTATTCCACCATTTGGGCTTATTATTATGGCCTGGACGCCGTATTTTCGATGGTATGCAGTCTTTCACTGCTTTTAGGTAAGTGGTTTCGAATAACTTCCAAGATGTATTTATGTCGTTATTGTTAATTAAAAAGCTCCAGTCAGTTTCTTTAAACATAGCTCTAAGTTTATGGAAGTTTGCTTTCTTGAAATTAGGGACTTTTTCGATGCTACAATTTGGTTCGTTACTAGTAAAGTTTAAAGTGAAAGTTATCGTACGATGGTCGCTGTTACTGAATTCATCACCAACATTCAAATTCTCTATTAATTCTTCTTTTGTTGCAAGTACAATGTCAAGAACGTTATTACCACGGGTCGGTGTTCGAACAAATTGATAAAGCGAACTCTCTTGCAAGTTCGTATACAAGTCATTTCCGGAGTGTAAAGTAAGAGTATCGCCCCACTTGGTCACAGGTAAATTAAAGTCGCCCAAAAATACGGTATCTTGTGAGTTACTTACATCTGCAATTTGTTCATAAATTTCTCGGTCAGTTTGCACTGATTGAGCTGGAGGTCTGTATATTAATGCAAGTATTATTTTTGTACCTTTATTATTCTTTATTAGCACAAAAGATGTGTCGACGTTCACAATTTGAGGTTTTGACAAGAGGGTCGGGTTAAGACTTTCTTTGATATAAAATAAAACGCCACCTCCATTTTTATTTATTCGGCTTTTCTCAAACATTACATAACCGGGAATTGAATACTCTGCTAAAAAGTCTCAATCTACTGTATTGAGCCAAGATTCTGTTATACCAATCACATCATAATTTTCAGTAAACACTAGTTCCTCTAAATCTGAACATTTATTGCGTATGCTAGGTGACTGTGGTGTACTAGGTGACTGTGGTGTACTAGGTGACTGTGGTGTACTAGGTGACTGTGGTGTACTAGATGACTGGGGTGTACTAGGTGACTCTTGTGTACTAGGTGACTATGGTGTACTAGGTGATTGTGGTGTACTAGGTGACTGTGGTGTACTAGGTGACTGGGGAGTACTAGGTGACTCTGGTGTACTAGGTGACTGTGGTGTACTAGGGGACTATGGTGTACTAGGTGACTGTTGTGTACTAGGTGACTGTGGTGTACTAGGTGACTGGGGTGTACTAGGTGACTGTGGTGTACTAGGTGACTGGGGTGTAATAGGTGACTGTGTGTGAGAGAGGAGGGTCACGTCCGAGACGGCCAGTTGAGTGTGAGAGAGGAGGGTCACGTCCGTTGCGGTCTGGGATTTTTCGACTATCCCGCGGGATACTGGTGATTAAACTTTCAAAAAATCACACACAAAAACAAACGTAGTGTCGCGGTCCTGTGAAGTGCAAAATCGAACCGATTGATAAAATATCTGGAGAGATATACGCGTTTAGGAGAAAAAATCTGTTAACTCCTACAGCAGTGCCACGGCGCTGGTCTAGGACAGGCCTAGGGCAGGCCCATAAGGCGGGTGGAAAGAAGAAGGGAAAGAAAAAAAACGTTACGTCCCAAAGCAAAGTGTTAGCTATATACCGTGTATATACTATATATAGTCCTATGAAATCAAACAGGGCTATGGGAAAATAGGAAGCCTAAGTTAAAAGTGATAGTGAACATCGTAGGTTAGTAGTGACGTTATTGGAGAGAAAGATCTCCCACGCAACCAAATGTGGTGAAAATTCGAACCTGAGCAGTGTTGAATCAAGGTGATAGGTAAAACATGAAAATTAAAATAGATAATATATATAGGTAGCCTGGAAAGTTCGTTATTTTCCTAGAGTGCCGTATATTCCGCTAAACAGCCGACAAAAAACGGGAAAAGTGGTTAGGGCAGTGAGAATTCTGTTTCATAAGATAATTATTGAAAGTGTTACTTAACCCTTCTTTAGCGGCCTATGCGGTTTATTTATATGTACCGCCCAGCGGGGTGTTTTTAGCCAATATAGGGCTGTTTACGTGATCATTTTCATGCCTAAATAAGACCCAGAACGTAAAACAAGTATCTATCGCTGAAAGGGCATAAACAGAGCTTTCGAATGACACCATAACGATCCTTTTATGATGTCTAGTTTTCTTGCAATAACCGTGCAACGCGAGTGCAAAAAGCATGTAATTATCCACTTTCCTGATACAATTCCGTATATAGCGAGTGAGAGAGGGAGGACGGAGCTGAGATTCGTGTCAGTAGGTTCGCCGCGGTGGTCTGGAGCAGTCATACGCTCGCTAGTCTCCTGCCACCACTTGTCTCTCTCTCTCAGCAACATTACGTGCTGAAATTGCCACTCGACCTAGGTCGAGCGCCGCCACATAGTCCAGCTTTATTAAATACGACTTATGTGGTGAGCCGCTTTTTAAGGGTTAAAGTTATTTAAAGTTTAAACATAACGAATGTAAACGAGTGGCATCCCCCCCCCCCCCCCACACTCACCACAAACCACGTAACAAACACCTCCTTGTCCTCCACGCCCCCCCCCCCCCTCTCTCTCTCTCTCTCACCCCCATGTAAGGGCGGGTGGACAAAAAAAAAAAATGTCTAACAGAGACACCTGTACGAGGTGTAACATGAATATACACGTGGATAAAGGCACAGCATGTCAGATATGCAAGCAACCATACCACTGGGTTTGCATAGGACTGACACCAATAAATGAGGCGTACAATACAAGAGGGAAGAACCTCAATTTCTGCGATATTTGTTTCGATATCACGTGGCAAGTCATACAGACTGTAGAAAATACAGAAGTACAAGATAGACTGAAATATAGCCAAGACATAGCTACTTTTCACAGAAACTGGGGAACTATTGGGGCCTCAGGGCCCATACTAATATCACAACCCACACACGCACACCTTCCCATGAAAATGCTCGCATTGCCTCCTGCACATCAACACACATCGCCTGCCGAACAACAACCTTTCGCACCCTACAAATCCACAATCCCTGCCGCACATCTTCCCACACCTCCCCAAACCCAGACAACACCCACATTAATCCCATCTAAAAAAGGGCGAATATAATGGGAATTCATGTAGATTTGCTCATCCCAAAATTTGCAACAACATAACCAGACATGGAAAATGTAGATTTGGTGAAACCTGCAAATACCACCACCCATCCCTTTGCAAGACATCACTTGAGAACAAGACCTGCTACAATATGAAATGCCCAGCTTTTCATATTAAAGGGACTTGGAGATATGCTAGACCTAACACGAATGGTAGCCCAAAAAACTCTCTAGCTATGCGAGGACGAGACAGAGGAAAAAGGCAAGGAGGGAAAGGGCATATGAAGATGAAGAGACTGAGGGAGATGGAAGAGCATATAGAACACCTCGAGCACCTCCTGGCCTCCCAAGAGTGGCCAATACATCCCGAAGACTATTAGGTACACATAGTACTCCATAACAATCCCTCCCCAATCTTGTTTGCAAATATCCAAGGCCTAAAAAATAGAACCACGAACAAAGTACCATTTATTAGGGGCCTGCTAGAAGAAGGAAACGCTATATTTGCGGCTCTCACAGAAACTCACATTAAAGATCAGGAAGATAGTGAGGTATGGATTCCTGGTTACAACCTACATAGGGCGGACAGAACGCATAGATCACATGGAGGTGTAGCCTTGTACATACATGACTCACTGATATGTACTGAATTCCTAAATAACAGTAATGAAGTGGTGGAAATACTTGGAGTTAAAATAGAATCCCTAAATTTAGCAGTTATTGTTACATACAGGCCTCCAGACTCATCCCGAGAAGAATTCAAAACCCAGCTCAACAAAATAAAATCAGAAGTGGAAACCCTGGGGAACCCAACACCAAATATTATATGGCTAGGAGACTTTAACCTACCAAACATTAAATGGAGAAACTAGAAAACCAGTTAGTGGCAAATAACTCCGGAGAAGCAAATACTAATACGAGAGAGCTTTTTGAACTTCGTGATTTTTTTAGTCTTACCCAACATATTGCTGAACCCACACAGGAAAACAATATCTTAGACCTGGTCTTCACTAACAACGACTCTCTAGTACACAGCATTAACATATCGGACACAACATACTCAGATCATAAATTAATTGAGATCAAAACAACCTTAGAAAGTGTACAGACAACCTCAGAATCGAGAACAAAAACCGGCCCCTTCAGTAAATTTAACTTCAATAACAAAAACATTAGGTGGGAAGAGGTAAATCAAGAAATGGAAGAAATAGACTGGGCAGATTTAATGGATAACCTGACACCAGCAGAATGTCTAGTCTTAATAACAGAAACCATGACCCAAATCTGTAGCCACCATATACCTGCAAGACAAACAAAACGAAGAAGCAAACAAGATTGGGAAAGGAGGAGGCTGTACAGAAGAAGAAAATTACTCACACAAAGACGCACACATCAAAATCTACAGGATAGGCAAAAGGTCGAAATAGATAGAGAAATTGTGGAAATTGAACAAAGGCTAAGAATATCATATGAACTACAACATATGGAAGAGGAGAGGAAAGCTATTGCAGGTATAAAGGAAAATTCCAAATACTTCTTTTCATACGCCAAACAAAAGGCTAAAACAACATCAAACATCGGCCCACTGAGCAAAGGGGACGGCTCTTTCACAGGGGACAAAAAGGAAATGAGCGAACTCTTAAGCAGGCAGTATGAATTGGCATTCAGTGAGCCTGATGAAACAAAAGTCATCAGAGACCAAAATATATTTTGCATGGAAACCTCCCCCACGGACACCCCTCAGTTGCTGGATATTGATTTCGGTCCAAAAGACATAGCAGAGGCCATTTCCAACATGCCATCCCACTCGGCACCAGGCCCGGACTCATGGAATTCGATCCTAATGAAGAAATGTAAGGAAAACCTCTCAAAACCCCTGGCTATAATGTGGAGAAGGAGTCTAGACACTGATGACATACCAGATAGCTTGAAAAACGCAATAATTGCCCCACTGCATAAAGGAGGGAGTAAAGCACTACCAAAAAACTACCGCCCGGTAGCTCTAACCTCTCACATCATTAAAGTTTTCGAGCGAGTCCTGTGAAGCAAAATTTCAACATTCATGGAGACAAATGAACTACACCGGTCAACATGGGTTCAGAGCGGGAAGATCATGTCTCTCACAACTTTTGGAACACTATGACAAAATTCTTAAAGCGCTAGAAGAAAAGAAAACGTGGATGTCATTTACACCGATTTTGCTAAGGCATTTGATAAATGTGACCATGGTATAATAGCCCACAAACTGAAAGCAAAAGGTATAACTGGGAAAATCGGACGGTGTATATACAATTTCCTCGTAAACCGAAAACAATCAGTAGCAGTAAACCAAGTCACATCTGAGCCTTCGGATGTCAAAAGCTCAGTGCCCCAAGGAACAGTGCTAGCGCCCCTTCTGTTCCTCATACTAATTTGCGACATAGATACCAACACCAGACACAGTACAGTGTCGTCTTTTGCTGATGACACAAAATTAAGCAAGATAGTAAACACACAAGAGGACACGGCCCGACTGCAGGAAGACATGAATGTAGTGTTCCTGTGGACCAGGGAAAATAACATGCAATTCAATGAGGAAAAATTCCAATTAATACAGTACGGAGATAATCTATCTATCTATCTATTGCCAGATGCCTTACTCCCCTTAATGGGGGTGGCCATACACAAAATGCCCCCAAGCGAACTTATCCCCTGTAAGAAGGACAACCCATGCCAGTTTACTGAAGGACTTACAGGATTAACCACTCAATTTAGGGTCCGTCTGACTCCCGAGGCATTTTATGTATTTGTTATCACTATTTTTCTACAGCGGTGTGCGGTTAATCCATCCACTAACCTGCTTCACCCTAAGATAGCAGTACTGATTTGTATAAGGTTTACTCCCCTAGACAGGTTGCCGACCAAGGCTGACGAGTCCCATCCACCCGGATTTGTATAAGGTTATCTCCCCTAGAGGGGTTGCCGACCAAGGCTAACGAGTCCCATCCACCCGAAGATAATAATGGTGTTAAAGAAATTACAAATTACTTAACAGAATCTAACCACATAATAGAACGGAAAGACATTGTGAAAGACCTTGGGGTATTAATGTCTGAAAATATGGGTTTCAAAGTACATAACCAGGTCAAAGTGGCGGCTGCGAAACGTCTAACGGGTTGGATTCTGCGTACTTTTAAAACACGCGGGGAATTGCCTATGATAGTGCTCTTCAAATCTCTAGTGCTACCGCGGCTTGAATACTGTAGCGTATTAACATCCCCATACAAAGCAGGTGAAATAAATGACGTAGAGAGTGTACAAAGAAATTTCACTTCGCATATAAGTTCGATAAAACATCTACACTATTGGGAGCGTTTAAGAGCACGGAATATGTACTCACTGGAACGTAGAAGAGAACGTTACCTACTAATATACACATGGAAAATCGCAGAGGGTTTAGTACCAAACCTACATACTCCGATAGTCATGAAATTCAGTGATAGGAGAGGCTGGGAATGCGAAACCCCCGGATGAATAACAGGGGTGCTATGGGCTCTCTGCGAGAGGGCTGGTTATCACACAGAGGCCCACGTCTCTTCAACAAACTCCCATGGCGAGTAAGAGACATGAGGGACATCTCGTTAGACAACTTCAAGAGAGCCCTAGATGTCGAACTGCAAAAAGTGCCACACAAGCCCATCCTCGCAAGGGAGCGAGCTGTCGCTTCAAACAGTCTACTGCACCAGATCGCCACCCATAACGAGGGGCGTCGCGCTCCTTGGTGCCGCTAGAAGACTGGCGAACACATCAAAAGGTATCAAAAGGTAAAGGTCCGGGATTTTTCGACTATCCCGCGGGATACTGGTGATTAAATTTCAAAAAATCACACACAAAAACAAACGTAGTGTCGCGGTCCTGTGAAGTGTAAAATCGAACCGATTGATAAAATATCTGGAGAGATATACGCGTTTTGGAGAAAAAATCCGTTAACTCCTACAGCAGTGCCACGGCGCTGGTCTAGGACAGGCCTAGGGCAGGCCCATAAGGCGGGTGGAAAGAAGAAGGGAAAGAAAAAAACGTTACGTCCCAAAGCAAAGTGTTAGCTATATAGCCCTATGAAATCAAACAGGGCTATGGGAAAATAGGAAGCCTAAGTTAAAAGTGATAGTGAACATCGTATATCACGTAAATAAACTAGAAAAGTATAATACAGAGAACTAAAGTCAGGGGAACTTTTAACTTTTAGCTTGGGAACAGGACGTAGGCTGTAAACAAAATACCCTCGGTGACCGCAAAGACCATAAACACATATATCCCCTCGCTCACCTGGACACGTCCCCTCCCCCTATACGATTTTACCAAAAGCGAAACTTAACCTCGACAGGAAAGGGTAACGACAAAACAAATATCGTAAATAATAGCAAACAGAGAAAAACAATATGTAAACAAATTAAATAAGTGCAGATTATTTCTCGACCATATCGTAGGTTAGTAGTGACGTTATTGGAGAGAAAGATCTCCCACGCAACCAAATGTGGTGAAAATTCGAACCTGAGCAGTGTTGAATCAAGGTGATAGGTAAAACATGAAAATTAAAATAGATAATATATATAGGTAGCCTGGAAAGTTCGTTATTTTCCTAGAGTGCCGTATATTCCGCTAAACAGCCGACCAAAAACGGGAAAAGTGGTTAGGGCAGTGAGAATTCTGTTTCATAAGATAATTATTGAAAGTGTTACTTAAAGTTATTTAAAGTTTAAACATAACTAGTGTAAACGAGTGGCACTACCCCCCCCCCCCCCCACACACTCACCACAAACCGCGTAACAAACACCTCCTTGTCCTCCACGCCCCCCTCCCCCCTCTCTCTCTCTCTCTCCCCCATGTAAGGGCGGGTAGAAAAACAAAATCAAAAACAAAAACAAACACAAAAACAGAGACACCTGTACGAGGTTTAACATGAATATACACGTGGATAAAGGCACATTATGTCAGATATGCAAGCAACCATACCACTGGGTTTGCATAGGACTGATACCAATAAATGAGGCGTACAATACAAGAGGGAAGAGCCTCAATTTCTGCGATAGTTGTTTCGATATCACATGGCAAGTCATACAGACTGTAGAAAATACAGCAGTACAAGATAGACCTAAATATAGCCAAGACATAGCTACTTTTCACAGAAACTGGGGAACTATTGGGGCCTCAGGGCCCATACTAATATCACAACCCACACACGCACACCTTCCCATGAAAATGCCCGCATTGCCTCCTGCACATCAACACACATCGCCTGCCGAACAACAACCTTTCGCACCCTACAAATACACAAACTCAGGCGCACATCTGCACACACCTTCCCAGACGCAGCAAACACGCACATTAATCCCATCTATGGCCATTGACCACCCTACTGCTGTTGATCAAATACATTTGCAGGATGAACATAGGATGCAACAAGCCCCCATATCAGGCTCCCCTTCCACATCGCCTCCCCCTCACCACTGCCACCTGCCCACCTACAACCCACCCCTAACTCCACCCCCCTGCAGGCCTCACACACCCATACACCAAGCCCACTATCACCCACAACCACACTTAGCTCACCACATAACCCCTCGCAGCCCCAGCCACACCTACTGGGGTTGTCTACACCAGTGTGCAGATATTATCTGGAAAGAAGGTGCTACTTTGGTCAAAAGGGCGAATATAATGGGAATTCATGTAGATTTGCTCATCCCAAAATTTGCAACAACATAACCTGTCATGGAAAATATAGATTTGGTGAAACCTGCAACTACCACCACCCATCCCTTTGCAAGATATCACTTGAGAACAAGACCTGCTACAATATGAAATGCCCAGCTTTTCATATTAAAGGGACTTGGAGATATGCTAGACCTAACACGAATGGTAGCCCAACAAACTCTCTAGCTATGCGAGGACGAGACAGAGGAAAAAGGCAAGGAGGGAATGGGCAGATGAAGATGAAGAGACTGAGGGAGATGGAAGAGCACATAGAACACCTCGAGCACCTCCTGGCCTCCCAAGAGTGGCCAATACATCCCGAAGACTATTAGGTACACATAGTACTCCAAGCAATCCCTCCCCAATCTTGTTTGCAAATATCCAAGGCCTAAAAAATAGAACCACGAACAAAGTACCATTTATTAGGGGCCTGCTAGAAGAAGGAAACGCTATATTTGCGGCTCTCACTGAAACTCACATTAAAGATCAGCAAGATAGTGAGGTATGGATTCCTGGTTACAACCTACATAGGGCAGACAGAACGCATAGATCACATGGAGGTGTAGCCTTGTACATACATGACTCACTGATATGTACTGAATTCCTAAATAACAGTAACGAAGTGGTGGAAATACTTGGAGTTAAAATAGAATCCCTAAATTTAGCAGTTATTGTTACATACAGGCCTCCAGACTCATCCCGAGACGAATTCAAAACCCAGCTCAACAAAATAAAATCAGAAGTGGAAACCCTGGGGAACCCAACACCAAATATTATATGGCTAGGAGACTTTAACCTACCAAACATTAAATGGAGACAACTAGAAAACCAGTTAGTGGCAAATAACACTGGAGAAGCAAATACTAATACGAGAGAGCTTTTTGAACTTTGTGATTATTTTAGTCTTACCCAACATATTGCTGAACCCACACGGGAAAACAATATCTTAGACCTGGTCTTCACTAACAACGACTCTCTAGTACACAGCATTAACATATCGGACACAACATACTCAGATCATAAATTAATTGAGATCAAAACAACCTTAGAAAGTGTAAAGACAACCTCAGAATCTAGAAAAAAAAAACGGCCCCTTCAGTAAATTTAACTTCAATAACAAAAACATTAGGTGGGAAGAGGTAAATCAAGAAATGGAGGAAATAGACTGGGCAGATTTAATGGATAACCTGACACCAGCAGAATGTCTAGTCTTAATAACAGAAACCATGACCCAAATCTGTAGCCACCATATACCTGCAAGACAAACAAAACGAAGAAGCAAACAAGATTGGGAAAGGAGGAGGCTGTACAGAAGAAGAAAATTACTCACACAAAGACGCACACATCAAAATCTACAGGATAGGCAAAAGGTCGAAATAGATAGAGAAATTGTGGAAGTTGAACAAAGGCTAAGAATATCATATGAACTACAACATATGGAAGAGGAGAGGAAAGCTATTGCAGGTATAAAGGAAAATTCCAAATACTTCTTTTCATAAGCCAAACAAAAGGCTAAAACAACATCAAACATCGGCCCACTGAGCAAAGGGGACGGCTCTTTCACAGGGGACAAAAAGGAAATGAGGGAACTCTTAAGCAGGCAGTATGAAATGGCATTCAGTGAGCATGATGAAACAAAAGTCATCAGAGACCAAAATATATTTTTCATGGAAACCTCCCCCACGGAAACCCCTCAGATGCTGGATATTGATTTCGGTCCAAAAGACATAGAAGAGGCCATTTCCAACATGCCATCCCACTCGGCACCAGGCCCGGACTCATGGAATTCGATCCTAATGAAGAAATGTAAGGAAAACCTCTCAAAACCCCTGGCTATAATGTGGAGAAGGAGTCTAGACACTGGTGACATACCAGATAGCTTGAAAAACGCAATAATTGCCCCACCGTATAAAGGAGGGAGTAAAGCACTACCAAAAAACTACCGCCCGGTAGCTCTAACCTCTCACATCATTAAAGTTTTCGAGCGAGTCCTGTGAAGCAAAATTTCAACATTCATGGAGACAAATGAACTACACAACACCGGTTAACATGGGTTCAGAGCGGGAAGATCATGTCTCTCACAACTTTTGGAACACTATGACAAAATTCTTAAAGCGCTAGAAGAAAAGAAAATCGTGGATGTCATTTACACCGATTTTGATAAGGCATTTGATAAATGTGACCATGGTATAATAGCCCACAAACTGAAAGCAAAAGGTATAACTAGGAAAATCGGACGGTGGATATACAATTTCCTCGTAAACCGAAAACAATCAGTAGCAGTAAACCAAGTCACATCTGAGCCTTCGGATGTCAAAAGCTCAGTGCCCCAAGGAACAGTGCTAGCGCCCCTTCTGTTCCTCATACTAATTTGCGACATAGATACCAACACCAGACACAGTACGGTGTCGTCTTTTGCTGATGACACAAAATTAAGCAAGATAGTAACACACAAGAGGACACGGGCCGACTGCAGGAAGACATGAATGTGTGTTCCAGTGGACCCGGGAAAACAACATGCAATTCAATGAGGAAAAATTCCAATTAATACGGTACGGAGATAATAATGGTGTTAAAGAAATTACAAATTACTTAACAGAATCTAACCACATATTAGAACGGAAAGACAGTGTGAAAGACCTTGGGGTATTAATGTCTGAAAGTATGGGTTTCAAAGTGCATAACCAGGTCAAAGTGGCTGCTGCGAAACGTCTAACGGGTTGGATTCTGCGTACTTTTAAAACACGCGGTGAATTGCCTATGATAACGCTCTTCAAATCTCTAGTGCTACCGCGGCTTGAATACTGTAGCGTATTAACATCTCCATACAAAGCAGGTGAAATAAATGACGTAGAGAGTGTACAAAGAAATTTAACTTCGCATATAAGTTCGATAAAACATCTACACTATTGGGAGGGTTTAAGAGCACTGAATCTGTACTCACTGGAACGTAGAAGAGAACGTTACCTAATAATATACACGTGGAAAATCGCAGAGGGTTTAGTACCAAACCTACATACTCCGATAGTCATGAAATGCAGTGATAGGAGAGGCTGGGAATGCGAAATCCCCCAGATGAATAACAGGGGTGCTATGGGCTCTCTGCGAGAGGGCTGGTTATCACACAGAGGCCCACGTCTCTTCAACAAACTCCACGGCGAGTAAGAGACATGAGGGACATCTCGTTAGACAACTTCAAGAGAGCCCTAGATGTCGAACTGCAAAAAGTGCCAGACGAGCCCATCCTCGCAAGGGAGCGAGCTGTCGCTTCAAACAGTCTACTGCACCAAATCACCACCCATAACGAGGGGCGTCACGCTCCTTGGTGCCGCTAGAAGAGTGGCGAACACATCAAAAGGTATCAAAAGGTAAGGTAGGTGACTGTGGTGTACTAGATGACTGTGATGTACTAGGTGACTGTGGTGTACTAGGTGACTGGGGTGTACTAGGTGACTATTGTGTACTAGGTGACTGTGGTGTGCTAGGTGACTGTGGTGTACTAGGTGACTGTGATGTACTAGGTGACTGTGGTGTACTAGGTGACTGTGATGTACTAGGTGACTGTGGTGTACTAGGTGACTGTGGTGTACTAGGTGACTGTGGTGTACTAGGTGACTGTGGTGTACTAGGTGACTGGGGTGTACTAGGTGACTGTGGTGTACTAGGTGACTGTGGTGTACTAGGTGACTGTGGTGTACTAGGTGACTGTGGTGTACTAGGTGACTGGGGTGTAATAGGTGACTGTGGTGTACTAGGTGACTGTGGTGTACTGTGGTGCACTATGTGGTGTACTAGGTGACTGTGATGTACTAGGTGACTGTGGTGTACTAGGTGACTGTGGTGTACTAGGTGACTGTGGTGTACTAGGTGACTGTGGTGTACTAGGTGACTATGGTGTACTAGGTGACTGTGGTGTACTAGGTGACTGTGGTGTACTAGGTGACTGTGGTGTACTAGGTGACTGTAGTGTAATAGTTTACTGTGGTGTACTAGGTGACTGTGGTCTACTAGGTGACTGTGGTGTACTAGGTGACTGTGGTGTACTAGGTGACTGTGATGTAATAGGTGACTGGGGTGTAATAGGTGACTGCGGTGTACTATGGGGTGTACAAGGTGACTGTGATTGTACTAGATGACTGGGGTGAACTAGGTGACTGTGGTGTACTAGGTGACTGTGGTGCACTATGGGGTGTACTAGGTGACTGTGATGTACTAGGTGACTGTGGTGTACTAGGTGACTGTGGTGTACTAGGTGACTGTGGTGTACTAGGTGACTGGGGAATACTAGGTGACTGTGATGTACTAGGTGACTGTGGTGTACTAGGTGACTGGGGTGTACTAGGTGACTGTGGTGTACTAGGTGACTGTGGTGTACTAGGTGACTGTGGTGTCCAATGTGACTGTAGTGTACTAGGTGACTGTGGTGTACTAGGTGACTGTGGTGTACTAGGTGACTGTGGTGTATTAGGTGACTGTGGTGTACTAGGTGACTGTGGTGTACTAGGTGACTGTGGTGTACTAGGTGACTGTGGTGTACTAGGTGACTGTGGTGTACTAGGTGACTATGGTGTACTAGGTGACTGTGGTGTACTAGGTGACTGAGGTGTATTAGGTGACTGTGGTGAACTAGGTGACTGTAGTGTAATAGTTTACTGTGGTGTACTAGGTGACTGTGGTGTACTAGGTGACTGTGGTGTACTAGGTGACTGTGGTGTACTAGGTGACTGTGATGTACTAGGTGACTGAGGTGTAATAGGTGACTGCGGTGTACTATGGGGTGTACAAGGTGACTGTGATTGTACTAGATGACTGGGGTGTACTAGGTGACTGTGGTGTACTAGGTGACTGTGGTGCACTATGGGGTGTACTAGGTGACTGTGATGTACTAGGTGACTGTGGTGTACTAGGTGACTGTGGTGTACTAGGTGACTGTGGTGTACTAGGTGACTGGGGAATACTAGGTGACTGTGGTGTACTAGGTGACTGTGGTGTACTAGGTGACTGGGGTGTACTAGGTGACTGGGGTGTACTAGGTGACTGTGGTGTACTTGGTGACTGTGGTGTACTAGGTGACTGTGGTGTCCAAGGTGACTGTAGTGTACTAGGTGACTGTGGTGTACTAGGTGACTGTGGTGTACTAGGTGACTGTGGTGTATTAGGTGACTGTGGTGTACTAGGTGACTGTGGTGTACTAAGTGACTGTGGTGTACTAGGTGACTGTGGTGTACTAGGTGACTGTGGTGTACTAGGTGACTATGGTGTACTAGGTGACTGTGGTGTACTAGGTGACTGTGGTGTACTAGGTGACTGGGATGTATTAGGTGACTGGGGTGTACTAGTTGACGGGGGTGTACTAGGTGACTGTGGTGCACTATGGGGTTTACCAGGTGACTGTGATGTGCTAGGTGACTGTGGTGGACTAGCTGACTGTGGTGTACTAGGTGACTGGTCTACTAGGTGACTGTGGTGTACTAGGTGACTGTGATGTACTAGGTGACTGGGGTGTACTAGGTGACTGTGGTGTACTAGGTGACTGTGGTGCACTATGGGGTTTACTAGGTGACTGTGATGTACTAGGTGACTGTGGTGTACTAGGTGACTGTGGTGTACTAGGTGACTGGGTTGTGTACTAGGTGCCTGTGGTTTGTTACTAGGTGATCTGTGGATGTACTAGGTGACTGTGGTGTACTAGGTGACGGTGGTTGTACTAGGTGACGGTGGCGTACGACGGTGACTGTGGTGTAATAGGTGACTGTGGTGTCTGTACTAGGTGTCATGGTTTGGTAATAGCGTGACTTGTGTGGTGTACTAGGTATAGGGACTGTGGTGTACCTAGGTGGACTGTGGTGTACTAGGTGACTGTAGTGTACTAGGTGGAGTGTGGTGTACTAGGTGACGGTGTGGGTACTAGGTGACGTGGTGTAACTAGGTGGACTTGTGGTTGTAATAGGTGACTGATGTGATGTGGGCTGTATTAGGTGACTGTGGTGTACTAGGTGACTGTGGTGTACTAGG